>JABFAF010277436.1:0-13364 GCA_013677275.1 Gossypium schwendimanii | reverse complement strand
CATTGCATCTCATTTGTTTTGAATTATAGTTTTCATCATGTTTTGTATTTTAAATTTTTATATCTCCACGTATTGCATTGCATGATTGTTGGTCACACCTTTTAAGTGGGAGTGAGAAGCTGCTCATTCGTGAGGTTTTCACCTCCGTGCAGGATAGTGGATCGCTTCCTGGATACATCTGTACCTATGTCTTCGTGAGATTTTCATCTTTGTGTAGCCATAGGGAAATGTATCCCCTTGAACTGAACTCAGTTTGTATGAGCCTATAATGGGTGAGGATTGAAAATTCTGTCGGTTCATGTACCTTTACTTTAGAACCGAACCGCATATAGTGAACCTTAAGAGCCTACCTATGTAGAACCATACCAAACCCTAGTAGTTACCTGAATAGGCACTTTATCTATTATTTCTTGTTTACTTCGAATTCTAGCTTTAATACTGACTTGCTTTGTTTTGCTTTTTATTGTGATTACATGGCATTTTCATCATAAAAGAGGTGTTGATTCACGTTCAGTATCAGAATAGAGAGCTTGACATGGAAAAGGTATTTTTTATAAAATAGAAGATCATGCGGTTGTTCGAATTTGGTCTAAAAAAGACAGCAAGAGAAAGGCGATAGCCTTGCGGAGGGGTATATGTCAGAATTATGGGACTTCACTCGCATCAGCATAACTCAAAATAATCTCCAAGACCTAAAAGAAATATGGGGTCAATGGGAGGACGAGACCAAAGAATTGTTCTATTGTCATTATGGTGATCTGCCCTGTTTTTTAGACATCAAGGTGGATGAGCACCTATTTCGAGCTCTCGCCCAGTATTGGAACCCTGCCTATAGTTGTTTTACTTTCAGGAAAGTAGATTTGGTACCTACTATAGAAGAATATACCGTCTTGCTTCGTTACCCGAAGACTCGAACTGACAGTCTATTCGAGAGCTGCTAATGTCCTGACATTCTTAAAGAAGCTAACAAATATCACGGGGATGAGTGAATAGTGGGTCACAACCTGGATCAAACAAAAAGGAGATTATAAGTGCATCCCTTGGAGAATTTTGAAGGATTTGGTCCTAGCACATCCTGATCTGAAGAAGAGGGTCGATATTTTTACTCTAGGCATTTATGGTTTGGTCATCTTCCCCAAAGCGTTAGGGTATATAGATGAGGCAGTTTCAGATTTATTCGATCGGCTCGACAAGAAGGTAAAACCCATCCTGGTGATCCTAGCTGAAACTTTTAGATCATTAAGTGCATGTCGAAGAGCGGGTGAAGGAAGGTTCATAGGGTGCGCGCAGCTTTTATTAGCATGGTTTCATAGCCACTTCTGGAAAGTAGAAAAAGTCTCTTATCGAGTGTTCACTGAGAACTACTCTCTGTTGAAAGAATTAGCAGCTACACTAAGGTGGTATGACATTTCAGAGGAGAAATGGATGGTGATACTTCAGAACCTCCAAGATGAAGACGTCAAATGGAGAGCCCCTTGGATAATTCCCGATGAGATTCTGTACCAATGTGGAGATTTCGACTAGGTTTTGCTACTTGGGATTTGGAGGGCTACTGGATATGCTCCTCTACTCGTGTTAAGACAGTATAGATTGAGGCAGTTCATACCAGTAACACAAGGCTTGGCCCAGTGTGAATTTTCGTATAAAGACAATAATTACAAGAGAAGGGTTCGAGAAACATCTAACACCTGGAATCAAACTCGTCAAATGAAGAGCTTGGCTGTAGGTCAGATGACGACCCCTGAATATAGTGGGTGGCGAGATCAAAGAGTCAATGACAACATCCCTCGGCTGAATCAAGAAGTCACCCGACCATTGGAAGAACATCTACGAGTAATTCCATATGAGCTAGAGATCATCAAATAATATTTTGAAAGGAGAAACTTGGAGCTTGGAAGGAAGATAGAGCAATTAGAAGAAGAAAATATGCAATTAGGACTAGATGTTGATATTCAGAAGTTAGAGGCTAACAAATTGAGAAAAGGAAAGAATAAGGCTAAAGAAGATTTAGATATCCTGAAGGTGAATTATAAGAAGTTGCGTAGGTTAATAAGAATCGTCGGTTTGGGTAAAACGTCGGAGTAATGGAAGCAGGAAATCCAAGAGGAAAAAACTAAGGTCGATCAATGGGAAAAGAAGTTCCAAGATACTCGAGCTTAAGAAGTTATTTTGGAAAAGAATCTATTAGAATGCCAAAACGAGGTGGGTTGAAAGCTCGAGTAGCTGAGTTAGAAAAGTCACTTCACCAGCACCGTAGTCGTAATTCCGTGGTCGAGTTAAGAGCAAGCTTAAGAAAAATCGAGGAATTGAAGGGAAAGATAGGAGAGCTCGAGGATGTATTACAAAATGGTGAACTCTAAATAAAGCTTCTTGAGAGGAGTAATGAACAGTGGCAAGAGCAGTTCCATCGGCCTCAAGATCAGATTAGAGAAATGGACTATATTATGGGTGAGGCGGTGGCCCAAGTACGTGAAGTAGCTGATCATCTACAAACCCTAGCAGTTCACATTGATGTATTAAGTTTGAAGTATGAGTCAGAATTGGACCGAGGCCGAGAATTAGCTTGGCTTCTTAGGAAGGTCAAGGCTTTAAGCATAAGGGCAAAGCTGTATATGTAATCTATTTTATGTAAAGAAATTTTTTTTCTAGTAAAGTTTTTCTAATGAAATTGAATCAGAGTCAATACCTCTTTTTGCATTCATTTCATTCATTCGCATTACATTTCATTATATGCATCATGTATAATAAAAAGACCCTAATAAACTAAAATTATGACAGTTATCCTAAAACATCCTTATGGCACAAGAAAGAAAACAAAAGCAATGGATCAACGGTTAGAAAGGTTAGAACAAATGCAAAAAAAAAAATGCAAGATAAGATGCAAAAACAATTGGATAAAATCCAACAAGACGCACTGGAATCCCAAATAACTATGATGAGCCAACAGGCACAATTATTGGCTGATAAAGGAAAGAGCCCTATATTCAATCTGGGAGTTGATCATGAGGACCCTGTTTATCCTCCAAGCTTTACCCCAACGAACACTCAGGCATAACCAGATATGCATCCACAAGGAGTGCCTATTCAGATTAGACCTCAATACCAAGTCGGCGCCTCAACACCAATCAACTTTCAAATAGGCTTAGGTTTCAACCCGGGAGATAATCCAATCAACCCTACTGTCCCTAATCTGGACGATGCAGCTGAAGTAGAGAAGGCAAGGGTGGATTTACTAAAGCAACTTGAAGATAGGTGTAGGTGGCTAGAGGAAAATTTTAAAGCAATGGAAAGTGCTGATTACCGTTGCAAAATCAATGCCAAAGACCTAAGTTTGGTCCCAAATCTAGTTCTCCCGCCTAAGTTTAAAATGTCAGAATTCAAAAAGTATAACGAGACTAGTTGTCCTGAAGCCCATATTACCATGTTCTGTCGAAGGATGATGGGATACATCAACAATGATCAATTGTTGATCCACTGTTTCCAAGACAGTTTGATCAGAGCTGCGGCCAAGTGGTATAACCAGCTAAATCGTGCTTAAATTAGCTTATGGAAAGATTTAGCGCAAGCCTTCATGAGGCAATATATTCACATAACGGATATGACACCCGATAGGATCACACTACAAAGCATGGAGAAGAAACAAAATGAAAACTCCAGGCAGTACACCCAGCGGTGGAGAGGGGTGGCAACACAAGTCCAGCCGCCCCTTTTGGAGAAAGAAACAACAATGATTTTCATCACTACTTTAAAAGCCCCATTCATTAATCATATGTTGGGAAGTGCCAGTAAGAGCTTCTCAGACATAGTAATGACCGGTGAAATGATCGAAAATGTAGTAAGAAGTGGTAAAATAGATGCGGGGGAAAACTCTAAAAGACCGGCCCCGAGGAAAAAAGAAGGCAAGGTGAATAATGTGAGTATATACAACAAAAGATACTCAAAGCCAATTACTATTGACCCACCAAGGACAGTAGCTACTAATCATCAAGGCCCCCTAAGATAGGAGCCCAATTCGAGGTTAGAAAGACCCCAGTTTACGCCTATCCCGATAACTTATAGGGAGCTGTATCAAAATCTATTTGATGCTCATGTGGTAGCCCCTTTTTATATGAAACCCATACAACCCCCGTTCCCTAAGTGGTATGACACAAACGCTCAATGCGAATATCATGCAAGGATAACAGGGCATTTGATTGAGAATTGTACTGCGTTCAAGAAGGTGGTCGAAAGACTCATCAAAATGGGCATTGTAAAGTTCGATGACCCCTCTGGACCTAACGTAGTAGGAAACCCATTACCTAATCATTCTAACAAAGGGGTAAATGCATTAGCTGAGGGTGGAAGCAGGAGAATTAAGGCAGACGTAATGGAAGTAAGAACTCCAATGAAGTGTGTTTGGGAACAGATGGTGTGAAAGGGTCTAATCACACGAGATTTAAGTGAAAAGCCTAAAGGGGTAGGAACATACTGTGAGTTCCATGTCGATGAGGGTCATAATATCCAAGACTGTGTAGAGTTCAGGACCATGGTACAAAATTTGATGGATAATAAGGAGATAGAGTTTTATGAAGAGATCAAAGGATTTGAAGAAAGAGAGGGCTACGCTTCGGAAGAGAGACCCGCAGAAAGGTTTCAGAAGGCCAATCACCCAGTGGTGATTATTTTACGGCCAAGGAGCAATGAAGCGGGGATACAAATTCCACTGAAAGTCATAATCCAAATACCTGTACCCTTTTCCTATAAGGATAACAAAAAGGTTCCTTGGAATTATGACTGTAACGTGACAATTCCAGGAGAGAAGAACCCGATAAATGCTTTAGAAGAGAGAAATGATGATGGCTTCTATACACGTAGCAAAAACTGTTACGACCCAACAATTTCAAAAGCCAAGCCTATAAAAGGAAAAGCCTTGGTGGTCGAACAGAAGAAGGAAGAGGCGGTCCGATCTAAATCACCTGTCAACGAGCCAGTAACGGAGAATGAAGTTAGAGAGTTTCTAAAATTCTTAAAGCACAGTGAATACAGTGTCATGGAGTAGTTACATAAGTAGCCAGCTCGTATCTCAATACTAGCATTACTCTTAAGCTCGGAGGTACATCGTAGCGAGTTAATGAAAGTATAAATGAAACTTATGTCGCTAATGATATCTCTGTAAACAATTTAGACCGTCTGGTTGGTAACATAAGTGCTGATAACTTTATTTTCTTCAACAATGATGGAATACCACCGGGAGGCATGGGATCAAGCAAAGCTCTACACATCACAACCCACTGCAAAGGGTACACATTACCAGGGGTATTAATTGATAATGGCTCAGCCCTAAATGTCTTACCCTTACCCACCCTGAATAGGTTGCCCGTGGACAGCTTACATATGAAAACATGTCAGAATATAGTAAGAGTGTTCGATGGTACTAAAAGAAGAGTAATGGGAAGGATTGAAATAACCCTTTTAATTGGCCCAAGTACATACGAGGTAGATTTCCTGGTAATGGACATCAAGCCTTCTTGCAATTGTTTATTAGGAAGGCCTTGGATTCATTCAGTAGGAGCAGTACCCTCATCGTTGCACCAAAAGTTGAAGTTGGTAACGGAGGGTCAACTGGTAACGATCAATGCAGAGGAGGACATCATTGCGACTGTAACTAATGACGCACAATATATAGAGACAGAAGAAGAAGCAATTGAATGTTCATTTCGATCGTCAGAATTTGTAAACACAACCTTCATTATTGAAAGGAACAAGACCCCCATGCCCCGAATATCCAAGACAACAAGGATGGGTCTGCAGACAACAAAAGGAAAAAGAGTCCTACCTGGAAAAGGACTCGGGAAATATCTCCAAGGGATGGTGGAGGTACCCAGATTAACAGACAAACGAGACTGTTTTGGCTTAGGATATAGGCCAAAAGCAAGGCAAAGAAGGAAAGAGTTGGAGAAAAAGCAGGAAAGAAGAAAGGCATGTTTAAGTCGGGAGGAAACAAAATGGGAACCCATGACATTCCCCCACATATCTGAAACATGCGTGTCAGGGAGAACTATTCACTCTGAGTGAAGTACGTTAAGGAAAGGAACTGCAGAAGAGATGTTACGGGATCTGAGTATCAATGCCATATCCGAAGAAGAAATTAGAGAAGAGAATTCATTAGGCATTCGCCCTTACGAGCCAGGAAGCATTCTAAATAATTGGACTGCCGAGGAGATCCCTGTAACTTTTAAAGTCAATTCAGAGTAATATTCTGAACACACTTGTTACTCTGAGCCTGACAGCAATAAGAATCTTTTGTAAAAGTCATATGTCTAAAATCTTACTTCAATGAAATATATCATTCAGTCTCATTTTGAAAAAATATTCTTTTATTCTTTTCATTCCATTCATAAACATACTGTGCATATAATTATTCTTAGATTCTTGTTTCTTTGAACCTCCCTTCATCTCAATAACAGGTCACTAGATGTTAATTATATGAGCAACACTGCTACTAACTTAGAGTCCCCTTTTGAGCAAGATGCGAGTACAGAGGATTCTCAGGACTTTGAAGATGATCAAGGCTGTAACTTATCTCCTGATTTGTTAAAAATGGTAGAACGAGAAGAAAAATAGATCCTACCTTATAAAGAGTCGATAGAAGTTGTGAGCTTAGGGGAGGGAAAAGATGTGAATATTGGAGCTTGCATTGACGCAGAGACAAAACGAGATCTCATTGAGTTGCTTCAAGAATTCAAGGATGTCTTTGCACGGTCTTATCAAGACATGCCCGGGTTAAACACTAATATAGTGGTACACCGACTCCCCATAAAGAAAGAATGTAAACCAGTTCAGTAAAAACTCCGAAGGATGAGACCTGATGTCTTGTTGAAAATAAAATAAGAAGTTAAGAAGCAGTTTGATGCTGGTTTCTTACAGGTGGTCAAGTATTCAAAATGGGTAGCCAATATAGTTCTTGTTCCTAAGAAAGATGAGAAAGTGCAAATGTGTGTCGACTACAGAGATCTGAACAAAGCCAATCCCAAAGATAATTTCCCGTTGCCCCATATTGATACCTTAGTAGACAACATGGCTGGTTACTCACTGTTCTCCATCATGGATGGTTTCTCCGGGTATAACCAAATTAGGATGCATCCTGAAAACATGGAGAAGACCAACTTCATAACGATGTGGGGGACTTTTTGCTACAAAGTGATGCCGTTTGGACTAAAAAATGCGAGAGCAACGTATTAGAGAGCCATGCTAACCTTGTTCCATGACATGATGCATAAAGAGATAGAAGTCTATGTTAATGACATGATTTCAAAGTCTAGAATGGAGGGGGAACATGTGCAAGTCCTTAGAAAATTGTTCATAAGGTTAAGAAAATTCCAGCTAAAGTTAAATCCAGTGAAATGCACCTTCGTGGCCAGATCAGGAAAATTATTGGGGTTCGTGGTCAGTGAGAGAGGAATTGAGATCGATCCAGACAAAGTAAAGGCTATAGAATAGCTACCCCCGTCGCGTACTTAAAAAGAAGTTCAAGGTTTTCTAGGGAAATTAAACTACATCGCTCGGTTCATTTCATAGTTAACTGATAAATGTGACCCATATTTCATCTCCTTAAGAAACGTAACCCAGGTGTATGGAATGAAGAGTGTCCGAAAACATTTGAAAAATTCAAACATTACTTGTCCAACACCCCAGTGTCAATGTCGCCTAGCCCAGACAAGCCACTGATACTATATTTCGCAATATTTGAAAATTCTATGGGATGCGTGCTTAGCCAACATGATGAGTCAGGACGAAAAGAGAGAGCAATCTACTACCTCAGTAAGAAGTTCACTGAATGCGAGGCAAGATATTCGCCAATTGAGAAGTTGTGTTGCGCCCTGATCTGGACAACTCGGAGGTTGAGACAATACATGTTGTACCATACAACCTGGTTAATCTCTAAACTGGACCCTCTGAAATACATGATGGAGTCGACTGCTCTGAATGGAAGAATGACCCGATGGCAAATTTTTCTTTCTGAATTTGATATAGTCTATGTGAACCAGAAAGTAGTAAAAGGGAGTGTAATAGCAGACTTTCTGGCCAGTAAAGCTCTAGAAGATTACAAGCCACTAAACTTCAATTTCCCGAACGAGGATTTGATGTATGTTGCAACCGCAGAAAAAGACTTTCGAGAAGACGGTCCTTGGAAGTTGAATTTTGACGGAGCCTCAAATGCTATGGGCAATGAGATTAGGGTAGTCTTGGTGTCTCCCGATAGTGATCATTACCCATTCACTAGCAAACTAGATTTTGATTGCACCAATAACATGGCGGAGTATAAAGCATGCATCATGGGAATTCGTACAACTATTGAACTCAAAATCAAAGTGTTAGAAGTGTATGGGGATTCTGCATTGGTAATTTATCAGCTCAAAGGCGAGTGGGACACAAGAGACTCCAAATTGATTAATTATTGAATGCTGGTCCTGGATTTAATTGAGGGGTTTGATGACATTACCTTATGTTATCTCCCTCAGGATGAGAATCAGATGGCCGATGCATTAGCTACATTAGCCTCTATGATCAAGGTAAATAAACAAGGGGATATGAAGCCTATCCAAATGAGCATTTTTTGAGACTCCAGTCCATTGTTACATCATTGACGATGGAGAAGAAAAGGATGATCACCCCTGGTATCATGACATACCGCGATATGTAAAGAATCGCGAGTATCCCAGCCAGGCGACTGTGAATGGAAAGAAGACATTGAGAAGGCTAGCTAATGACTATGTCTTACATGGAGAGATCTTATATAGAAGAGGAAAAGATCAGGTGCTGCTAAGATGCGTAGACGCTATAAAGGCCAGACAAATTATGGAAGAGGTACATGAAGGAGTTTGTGGAACGCATGCTAATGGTTTCACAATGGCCAAACAAATCATGAGATTTGGATATTATTGGTCCACCATGGAAGGAGATTGCATCAAATATGCCAAGAAATGCCATAAGTACCAAATTTATGGAGACAAGATTCACATGCCCCTTTCACCTCTCCATGTCATGACTTCTCCATTGCCTTTCTCTATGTGGGGCATGGATGTCATTGGGCCAATCTCGCCAAAAGCTTCAAATGGGCATTGGTTCATATTCGTAGTTATTGATTACTTTACTAAGTGGGTAGAAGCCACTTCTTACACCAATGTTACGAAGTCAGCAGTTAGCAGATTCCTAAAAAAAGAGATCATATGTTGGTACGGGATGTCAAAAAATATTATATCCGACAATGCATTGAACTTGAACAGCAGCACGATAGCGAAGGTCTGTAGTCAATTCAAGATCAAATACCACAACTCATCGCCATATCGCCCAAAAATGAATGGCGCGGTAGAAGTGACTAATAAAAACATCAAGAAGATTGTAGGGAAGATGGCTAAGACTTATAAGGATTGGCACGAGAAGCTACCATTTGCCCTTTTTGCCTATCGAACGCCTATCAGAACCTCTACCGGGGCAACACCTTTCTCATTGGTGTATGGAATGGAGGTAGTTTTACCCCATTAAAGTAGAGATTCCTTCCCTCCGAGTTTTATTAGAACTGAAACTAGATGAAGCAGAATGGTTTCAATCCCGATATGATCAACTGAATTTGATTAAAGAAAAGAGGCTACGAGCTATACGTTATGGTCAAATGTACCAAAGGAGAATGATGCGAGCTTACAACAAAAAGGTTCGTCCCAGCAAATTCCACGAAGGAGACTTGGTACTGAAGAAAATCCTCCCTATACAAAAAGACTTTAGAGGAAAGTGGATGCCAAACTGGGAAGGACCTTATGTGGTAAAGAAAGCCTTTTCTGGAGGAGCGTTAATTTTAACCGAGATGGATGGCAAAAGCCTACCTAATCTTGTAAATTCAAATTCAGTGAAGAAGTACTTCACCTAAAAAAACAAAAAAAAAAAAACAAAAATGGGGAGGCCAAAGCGAAAACCCTTGAAGGGCGCTTTGAGACCAAAGAGGTTTTGGACTGAAAACCTAGAAAATGGGCAATGCAAATTTTGATCAAAGATGGGACATGTGGTAGTTTTACTACATTTGAATTAGCAATGAGGGATGATACATCTTGGGGCATCAACAAAACACTCTGGATCTCCTAGACACATGTCAGCTCAAATGGTCCTCAAGTAGTTTTGAACAGAGAAGCTCATGCTATGATATCTGGGGCACCTTTTGCCTTTTCATTCCTTATGTATTTTGGCAAAATACGCTATCTTGATTAATTTTTATTTTGTATTTCAGTAAAATTTGCTACCGTGATTGATTCATCCTGAGCTTTGCTCCTAATAAAACTCCATCTTGACCATTATGATACTATTTTCCCAGCACTCTTCATTGAAATATTGATTAGTGGACTAATAATACTTTCACAAGGGAAGTTTTGCATATTACTCTGAAAGCTTCTAAATAATACAGGTACCTGAAATAGGACTATTGTTTAGAACACACACCAAGTTTAAAGGTCGAAATGTCTAAGGAGGAAAAGTCTAAATTAAGATTATCCTTTCAAATATTGTTGTCCAAACACGGATTGAACAAAACGACAAAATGTCGCGTTGATAATAAAGCTTCAATGAACAAACAAGCAGTAATCACTGAGTTATAAGAAGAGGTTTCTCGGAAGAGAAAATTCTATAATTGTGCATAAACATTTGGTACGACACCTTAGGAATGGTGTAAGAGACCAAAGAGATTTAGATCCTGCATCCCTGAATTGCAGTGGGAAATGATCAAAAAAGAGTCAGATCTTATACTTAGTAAGAGGAAGATGGGTCAAATTTTATGTCCCAAAATTATAGCAGATTAGACTTTGAAGACTGCAGTGGGGGTAATCCGGTGAAGTAAGAGATGAGTGTTACTAGTTGAACAAGATAGCGTTCTAATGTGTTGATAATAGAGCCTAAATGAACAATAGACAATAACAACTCAAACATTAATATATCATTTTTTTTGACATCTTTCATTCATACATACACATCTGATTAGGAAATTTTGATTCATTCTGATCATAACATCCTAATCACTAGGCATAAATAGGTCCATGAAATGGATTCTACAGGTCATGTTCCCCAGTGGAGCAGACAGAAGAAACCAATCCTATCCCCCTAAAATTACAGTGGAGTGGATTAAAACCTCATATCTTATCTCTCTAAAGTCACAGTAGAACAGATCGCATCTAGTCTTATCTCCCTGAAGCTGGAGTGGAGCAAAAAGAAGAAACCAATCCTATCCCCCAGAAGTTGCAGTAGAGCGGATTAAAACCTCAGATCTTATCTCTCTGAAGTCGTAGTAGAGCAGATCGCATCTAGTCTTATCTCTCTGAAGTTGGAGTGGAGCAGACAGAAGAAACCAATCCTATCCCCTTGAAGTTGCAGTAGAGCGGATTAAAACCTTAGATCTTATCACTCTAAAGTCGCAGTAGAGCAAATCGCATCCAGTCTTATCTCCCTGAAGTTGGAGTGGAGCAGACAAAAGAAACCAATCCTATCCCCCTGAAGTTGCAGTGGAGCAGATTAAAACCTAAGATCTTATCTCTCTGAAGTTGTAGTAGATCAGATCACATCCAGTCTTATCTCCCTGAAGTTGCGGTGATGCTGACAGAAGAAACCAATCCTATCTCTTTAAACTTACAGTAGAGCGGATTAAAATGACGGATCTTATCTCCCTGAAGTTTAGTAGAGTAAATCGCATCAAATCTTATTTCTTTAAAGTTGCAGTTGAAGCTACAAGTCTTATTTCCTGAAGTTGCAGTGGATCAGACTAAAGATAACAAATGTTCCCTCGAAGAGTTACAAGTCGTCACAATGAAGTGGATCAAAGCACCAATACCTCTAAAGATGTAGTAGACCGAAACGAAGCTATGGAAAGGAGAAGCATTGAAAGAAGTCAAAATTTGGCAAGACCAGGCAAGATTGGTCTTTCTTGGTCTTTGCTCTGTTCTTGTTACACAATAATGAGCAAAGAGGGGCAGCTGTAGAGCACAATTCTTGCCCAGGCTTTAAATATACAAAACCCAAAGACCTAGGGTCCAACAGGCCCAAAACCTTAACTGGTTTCGGTAAGGCAGAAATCCTAATGCACCGTTGCTGCCCATGTGCCTCCGTAGCGCACTTGTCGCCCAAGGTAGCCTCCATTTGCACCAAAATGGCAAGTTGACTTTGCCACAGACCTACAAATGAAGCAAAAATAGAGACAAACACAAGAACGACAATAGAATAATAGCAGAACGAAAGTAAAAGGATAAAGAACAGTGATATAGCAATGTAATCGTGGCTATAAAAGCCATAAAAATAACCATGTATTTTTTAGACACGGACAAAAAAAAAGAATACAAAGTGGAATTTCAGTCCAAAGGTTGATATCTTTTAGTTTCTGCTTCATTTCTAGTCTCTTTTTGTTATTATTATTATTTTTATTTTCTGTTCTTACATACAAATAAAATATAAAAATAAGAAATAACTTACTCGGATTCGGGTCTTCAACGTGGAAGAAGGCCGAGGAAGTCACCTCCGATGACAGGCGGCCGGAAACCGAAGGGCTTCTTGGATCTTTGGGGCTTTTTTATTAATATTTTGGGGATTTGGGCCCAGATCTGGTTTTGAGAGGCTAAAAGGGTCGGACCGGAGGTTTTTAGTTTTTTCGGTAACCGTGTACGGCCGCGCCGTCGCCAGCGGCAGATGCGGTGGCCGATGACCAGAGTCCCTGCTGGAGATTGGGCTGGCACCCAAACTGGTAAAAATGGAGATTGAGAGGCTATTCTTTGTTTTTTTTTTCAGGAAGTGGTAAAAATGAAAGAAAAAATCTAAAATTTGTCTTATATACAGACTACCAAACGGCGTCGTTTTGGTCTCTAACCCGTGACCCGACCCATTAACCATCATGATCCGCGTGTTTTAGCGGCAAAGGATCTATTTGCGCTACGAATCTTCCGCTTTTCTCCCATTTTATGATTTAGTCCCTTTTGTTAGATTTCTTCTATTTTTAATTTCGCCCTGAAATTTTGTTCCGATCGCGTTGGAGTCCCGCGAAGTGCTGCGTTTTGGAGGGCAGGGATATTTTCCTGTTTCGTCCCTCCTTGTTATTTTGGGCTCCCGATTCGGTCCCTTTCTTTTTATTCATTCGCGAATTTGCCCCCATATTTTCTTATTATGTTCAAATTAGTCCTTTTTTATTTTGTTTTTGCTATTAAATTTATTAATTTTGGTAAGATTGTCATTATTTTATTATTATTATTATCTTTAATATTACTATTATTACCATCGTTTTATTATTATTACTTACATTATTAGTAGTATTGTTATTATCATTCTTATAATCACTAATATTATTATTTTATTTTTACTACTAC
>JABFAF010277432.1:0-10761 GCA_013677275.1 Gossypium schwendimanii | reverse complement strand
AACACACAAAGTGCAAGTCTAAAATTAAAAATATGCAAACTTATTAATTTAAATAAAACTATATTGAATAAAAAAGTCCTTAAAAATATTGGCCCAATAATCAATCAGGCCTAAGAGATGTTTCAACTTGCAATTGGGCCCTTCAAGTTTAGGCCAATTTTGATGTCGGCGAGTTGTGTCAAAACATGATGCGACCGGGTTTGCATCAACATGGGAGTTACATAATGCATGACATAATTTATGACGCAATCTTAACTAACATGAGAGTAACATAATGCATGTCATAATTAAAAGATGTAGATCAATAATGCAAGGCATTAATTAAAGATGCATTTAATAAACAAGACATAATTAAAGACTCATATTTTAATAACTAAGGTAACTAAAATAAATAAATCAAAGTCCTTATTCTAGCAACCAAATTAACAAACTAAAATTAAAAGCTTCATTTGCACTTAGGCCTCTCGAGTTTGGGCCAATCTCGGTGGCATCGAGTTGTGTCCTAACATGATGCGGCCAAGATCACATCACTTCTACTTTGCCTGTGAATGTTTCAATATAATTAATCGAAGAGCAAGAAGAGAAACTCATCCTAGTGTTGAAACAATTCAAGAAGGCTATCGGATGGACCATAGTCGATATTTGTGGCAGTAGTCCATCTGTATGCATGGACAAGATCATTCTGGAATATGGTGAGAAAGGGATGATTGATGGACAACGAAGATTGAACCCCATCATGAAGGACGTGGTAAAGAAAGAAATCATTAAGTGGTTAGATGCGGGTATAATTTACCCCATCTCAAACAGTTTGTGGGTAAGTTTGGTCCAGTGTGTGCCAAAGAAAGGAGGTATTATGATCGTAGAGAATGAAAATAGTGAGCTAATACCAACCAGAACGGTTACGGGATGGAGAATTTGCATAGATTACCAGAAGCTAAATAAGGCAACAAGGAAAGATCATTTTCCTTTACTGTTCTTGGACCAGATGCTAGATAGACTCACGAGGTGAGACTATTACTATTTTCTCGATAAATACTCATGGTATAATCAGATTACAGTAGCACCAGAAGATCAACACAAAACAACATTCACATGCATGTACGATACATTTGCATTTAGATGCATGCCATTTGGTTTATGTAATGCACCTGCTACATTTCAAAGAATGTTTACTTTTACTAACATGGTTGAGAAGTATTTGGAAGTGTTTATGGACGATTTTTTCAGTATTTGGAGATACATATGATGATTGCCTAGCCAATCTAGCCAACGTACTAAGGTGATGCGAAGAAACAAACCTCGTACTCAATGGGAAAAGTGTCATTTCATGGTACGAGAAGGTATTGTTCTAGGGCATTAGATAACGAGGCATGGAATCTAGGTAGATAAAGCAGAGATAGATGTTACTAAGAAACTCCCACCTCCAACATCTGTAAAGGGTGGTAGGAGCTTTTTGGGCCACGTCGGTTTCTATCGAAGATTTATTAAGGACTTCTCCAAAATTGCTAAACCCTTATGCAAATTATTAGAAAAGGACATGACATTAAAATTCTCCAAAATTGCTAAACCCTTACATAAATTATTGGGAAAAGACACGACGTTAAAATTTGATGAAGAGTGCTTAAAAGCTTTCAATGATTTGAAGAGTCAGTTAGTTTCAGCACCTATTATAGTCAAATTGGACTGAGATTTGCCATTTCAATTGATGAGTGACACAAGTGACTTCACGATAGGAGCTGTGATGGGCCAGCGAAGAAACAAAGTTTTTCATCCTATCTACTATGCAAGTCAGAGTTTGACAAGAGCTTAATTTAATTATTCGGTAACAGAAAAAGAGTTACTTGCTATTGTGTTTTCTTTTGACAAGTATCGATCTTATTTGTAGGTACCAAAGTGACTTTTTATATGGACCATTCAGTAATTAAGTATTTACTTGCCAAGAAAGATGCTAAGCCGAGATTGATCTGATGGGTACTTCTACTCCAAGAGTTCAGTCTAGAAATTTAAGATCGAAAGGGAGTAGAAAACCATGTAGGGTACCACTTGTCCAGATTAGAGCCGTAAGAAAGGAATTCTCCACTTATACCTATTCAGGAGACATTCCTAAATGAACACATACTGAAGGTAAATCATGTCCATAATACCCCTTGGTTTGTTGATATTGCTAACAATTTAGCTTGTGATTTGATGCCGATTGATAAGACGTACCATCAAAAGAAAAAGTTTCTTCATGATGTGAAGTACTATTTCTTGGAAGAGCCATATTTGTTTAAAAAGTGTGTAGATCAAATGATTAGGAGCTACATGACAGGAGAGGAAGTACATAAGATTCTATATCATTGCTATACAACTCCGAGTGGGGGACACTTCGGAGGCACACATACTGCGGCAAAAATATTACAAGCCGAATTCTTTTGGCCAACGCTATTCAAAGACATGTATGCTTATGCAAGGAGTTGTGATCGATGCCAAAGGGTTGGGAACATCACCAACAGAAATGAGATGCCCCAAACAAACATCATTGAGGTAGAATTATTCGATGTTTGGGGTATTGACTTTCTCAGTCCTTTCCCTTTGTCTTTTGATCACAAGTACATATTGGTAGTAGCAGACTATGTGCCTAAGTGGGTTGAGGCCGAGGCATATCTGACGAACAATGCCAAGGTTGTGATGAATTTTTTACAGAAGCATGTGTTCACAAGGTTTGGAACCTTGAGAGTTATCATCAGTGAAGAAGGGTCCCATTTTGTGAACAAATGGTTGAAATGGTTACTCAAAAAAAATGGTGTGAAGCACAAGGTTGCCACAACTTACAAACCACAGACGAATGGGTAAGCTGAATTGGCAAACAAAGAAATAAAAGGCATACTCGAGAAGGTAGTTTTCTCGAACCGATGAGAATTGTCCAAAAGACTGGATGATGCTTTATAGCTTACAAAACAACATACAAGACACCTTTAGGGATGTCATCCTATAGGTTGGTCTTTGGGAATGCCTATCATCTGCCCTTAGAATTAGAACACATAGCTTACTAGGCTCTCCAACAAGATATATACATATGGTAAAGTTTCAAACAACCAATATGCCCTTAGGCACCTCAAATGAGAACATGTAAATATTTTCAATCATGCACTCTATTTGTCCAAAATACTCAACTAACTTATAGGCACATTAGTATCAATACATGAGATTTGGTTACCTTACCAAAGCATACCAAATGGTACCAAATAACCACTCAATTACTAGCCTTAACATACATATATGTCTTCTATATCAAAATACCAATTCACAACAAGTTATAAGACATATATAATATGCACATTCAACTATTATTTCCTCTTTCATCATTCAAACATATTAAACAAATTATCAACCATATTAAAGCCAATATTTACGTGCCAAAACTAAACTCATAACATCATCAAGTGCCAAATCACAAGCCAAAAACCAAATGGCCATATTCACAACCAAACATATAGGCCAACATTAGCCAAAATACTTATATATGCCATTATAACCAAAATTAAACATCCAAAAGTACCAAAAGAGCTTATGGATAGTGTGATATAGCTCCGACAACTTTCCAAACCGAACGAGCTTCCGATTCACTATAAAAACACAAAAAATAACACAGAGTAAGCATTTAATCTTAGTCAGATCATGTAACATCGAATTAACTTACCATTTAGTCTTATATTAGGTAAGTAAACAAGCATATCCCAATACAATTTGGCCAAATGCCTAAGCACACATTCGCCAACCACGTTAGCCATGTAATTACGTACCTAAGCCAACAGCCATAGATGAACATAACCATTGATCAATTTCCATATATGTATCATCGATTTCAATTTTCCAAATATCGTACAACCATATTTTCATGTAATTCACATATATACCTATAATAGTTCGTATCGAACTCTTAACATTTTGTGTCAGAACATTGCCCGTTGAACTGTTTAGAATACCGTTGGATACCCAGGATAGCTTACACATAGTGTGCTAGCTCATATTATTGTAATCCATCAATTCATGTACTTATATACTCATACGAGTTGTAATTCAATATACTTTCATGCTCTATAAATCGGTATGCTCTCACGAGCTATAGAGTATCCGCAACACATGCAAGACCTTAGCCAAATCATGTAACCCTAATGACATGTCATTTGTATCCTACGAATTCCTAAGGTTCAAACAAGACTCCGTATTTGTTGAACTTCATTAGATATGCAACTATGTAAATTTATAACAATTCATAAATAATTTAATATAAACCATATAAATGCAATTTAATCACACGAACTTACCTCGATGATTATACGTAGATATGAGGGCGATTAATTTGAGATTTTCCCTTTGCCTCGACCTAACTTTGTACAAGGTCTGTCTTAATCTATACAGATAAATTTAACTCAATTTAATATATTTCTCATTCAATTTAATCCAACACATATTTTGGAAAAATTACCATTTTGCCCTATACTTTTTAATTTCTTTGTAACTTAGTCCCTAAGCTTGAAAAATGAAATTCATGGAATTTTACCCCTACCCAAGCCTAGCCAATTTTTATACATGCTTATAACAGCCACATATTTCACAAATTCACAAATTATACCATGAATATATCACATTTTTTAATTTAACCCCTAATTTACAATTTCACAAAAAAATCCTTTACAAAAGTTGTTTATCTAACAACAACCATTCATTTTCTATCATCAAACTTCAAAATTCATATATATTCATCAGTGGTAAAACCCTAATAGTTTAACAGTTTCACAAATTAGTCCTCGGGCTAGCTAGATTAAGCTACAACGATCCCGAAAACATAAAAATCATCAAAAACAAGTAAAAAATACATACCAATTAGACAAGGAGAAGTTGCCGAAATTAAAAGCCCTTAAATGGATTTTATTTTACCCTAAATTTGGTTGAGAAGAATTAAAGAAGACGAAGTTTAATTTGTTTTTATTTAATATTAACTTTATTTATTAATTACAAAAATGTCCTTTAAAATTATTCATAATTTCAATAATACCAAGCGATGTACATCCACTTACTTCAATAATGGTCTAATTACCACATAAATACTTCCAATTTAAATTTCTATAGCTATTTAATACCTTTAGCTATTAGAACTCAACTTTTGTACTTTACGTGATTTAGTCCTTTTTATCAAATTGAGCATGTAAACGGTAAAATTTCTTAACAAAATTTTTATACAGTATTACTATCATGCTATAGACCATAAAATAATAATAAAATAAATGTTTTGACTTCAAATTTGTGGTCCCAAAACCACTATTTTGATTTTACTAAAAACAGGCTTTTACAAAAGTTATTTTATGGTGTTAAGTTTATGTTTCATATTGAACTTCTAGTGAATGTAAAGTAAATAGATGACATGTCATGTTGAATATGTTTGGTAAATTTGATGATTTGAGCTTTATGAAAGGTTTGCACAATTTGGTAATTGGTGAAACAAATGATTGTTTGTTTTAGTGTATTGCTTGTGGATAGACCTAGAAATGGTCACTTTGTTTTGGTTTTGGTTTTTTAAAAATTGAAGGTTTGTTAGTATTTAAATGAAACTATCATGTTGTTATATATTTGGTGTGTAAGATTATACTTATGTTTTGTAATGTAGTGCCAATGAGGGCACATTGGTTGTATGAATTTAGTATGTTTTACGTGTGTTTATATTTGTTTTTTAATAGGTAAATTTATTTGGAAATGGCATGGCTTGGTGTCTAAGTAATGGTGCTTGCTTTAACTTGAAATTGAAGAAATTTGGATGCACACGGGCTGTCACATCCTATATATTTTATTTATTTTGTGCGCATGAATGAGAACAAGGGAATTGATGGCCTAGTTGTTTAGTGGTTACTTATCTATCCTAGAGGTCCAAGATTCAAGGCTCATTGTTCACACTCTTTAATTAAATTTTTTTGATAATTTTTCCTTATGTTTAATAAGCACTGTCATCCCCCTCTATCACCATAATTAGGAGGATTTGTTTCCTCCATTGAAGGTCAAACTTGCCACAGTTAGGGGGTACATGATCCCCTATTTACTCCATGTTCCCTTCCCTTGCCATTACCTCGTATCTTACCTTTTTGCAAGATACGTTGAACCTGGCCAAGGTTGACCAAGCATTCCACCTTTCCATTGTCGTCCATACTCTCTTTCCCTCTCATTATCTTTAATTTTTGATTTCTTTTCTCACCTTTTCCTCTCCATTTTGGCCAACCACCACCACCACTCCTTTAATCATCTTTTTCTTCCTCTACCATGACCCAAAACTCCTTCCACTAATCACCACCTCAATTGGCCACCGCACCTCCACTCTTCTCATCTCCCTCATCCCAAACCACTATGGTCGCTCTCGTTTGTGACTGAAAGTCCTGCTCCACTTTTATTCTACTTTTCTTCACCTACTCCTTTCTTCCCCTCTCCTTAGTCGAGCCACATAACTCCACCACAATTGGACAGCTGCTTAGCTATTGTCGGACATAGCTCCTGCACCGTCAAACTGTCGCTGAGTCACCGCCCCCGTCGGTGACCAAAAATATTTCTTTTCTTTTTCTTTTCCACTGCATGTTCCGATTCTCACTTTGTTTTAATCAAACATATTTTTTCATTGTAATGATCTTTCCTAGATTGCTTAATTTTCTGACATCGCTCCTTTCTGACTCATTAATCAATTTGAATTAATCAAGTGTAAGTAAAGATTATTTTGGGTCGTAAAAACCCTTCTCCTAGAGATTCCTTAATATGGTTGAATGGCATAGTGCCATGAATCATAGTGGTATTTTTTTGTTGTTATTTATTTATGAACTATAGTACTAATACTTCTTCGTATCGCTTTGAAGGACCGAACAATAATCGTAGAGGAGACCCCTAATTTCATAAAGGAAATCCTTTTTTCGAGAGTCTTAAATCGTGGGGTAAGTGATTTAAGACTATTAGTGATTGATATCTTAAGTGACAAAAAATTTTCAGAGATCCACACTAATACATGTTACTTATGTGATAGATCATCTTGCAAGATAGATAGAGTGAAACCGTTAATAAGGGTTGAGGCAAATCGAATCTACAATCTAAGGTGTGGGATCAATACCATTTATTTGTGTGACATCAATATTTTATTATTAAAAATTTAATTATATTCAAAATATGAATACTCTAAATATTCGTTAAGAGTTGTATAATTTAGTGAGACGGATACCAAGTTTGTGATTCTAACCAAGTGGTTCTATGAAACGCATGACAATCGATATGTTTATATGAGTAGGCAAAGAATTATGAACCTCGTTAGTTTCTAGCAAACATTCTTTGTACGTAAGTACAAGAATGGGTTTCTTTGCCAACAACAATTTTTGAATCTCTCGTTTTCTTACAAAAACACTTGTTTTTCATTTTCCACTCTTTTGCTTTTTCTTTTGTCACTCATGGTTTTGACTCACTTTCCTCATTTTTTTGTCTCTTTTTCTTTTCAAACTTTTTGTTTTGCTCTTTTTCTTTTTCTCTCTCATTGGATTGTTTCATTTTAAGTTCATCTTCATATACTTGCTTTGGCGTGAGAGGGGCTAGTGTGATGTTCCTTCTAAGATGCTTGAATGAATAACGATTCGTGTAGCCATCATGGACTACCCGTTGGTCAAATTGCCAAGGACACCCCAATAGAAGGTGTCCTGCACGCATCGACATGATGTTGCAAATCACTTCGTCTTGGTATTTACCTATGGAAAATGCCACATTTGCTTGCTTTGTAACTTTAAGTTCACTCCCGTCATTTAGCCATTGCAGCTTATAAGGATTTGAATGCTTCGTAGTGGCTAAACCAAGTCTTTCAATGAGCAAGGAACTCGCGACCTTGAATGTGGCAGCGGGTGTGAAAGATGTTCTCTCGTTGTTATTCTTCCTAGGCTCATTGAATGTTCAAACTCCGCTTAACAATTAGTATTTCTCCTTTGACGGGAAAATCGAGTTCTTCATCTTCCTCCATGGGGATTTTAGGATTCTCCTCCCTTTGATCTTTGGATTCAATCTCACCATTTGACAGCACTACCGTCACCCGTCGGTTGGGGCATTGACTAGCAATGTGGCCCCTTCCTTGACACTTAAAACACTTTATATCGTGAGAGCGGTTTAGAATGGCCTCATTTTTGTTCTTGCTAGTTTCTCCACTTAGTTGGTTGGGCTTAGCAATAATGAAAGGCTCCTTAGATCGGATAGGAGCTTTGCTCGTTCCTTGAGTCCACTTATTTGCAGAAGACGCGGGTAGGTTCGAGTGGCCCCTTTTTGTTTCAATTGCTTCTCGACCCTTATTGCCATGGGAACCATATCCATAACTTCAATGTAATGCTGAAGTTTGACGATATTAGTGATATCTCGATTCAATCCGGCTAGGAATCTCGCTATCGTTGCTTCTCGGTCTTCCTCCACGTCGACTCTTATCATAGCAATTTCCATTTCTTTGTAATAATCGTTGACGCTACTGTTGCCTTGAGTAAGATTTTACAGTCGTTGATATAATTCTCCATGGTAGTAGGAGGGAACAAAATGCTTCTGCATAATAGCCTTCATTTTGGCCCAAGTAGAGATAGGCCTCTCCCCGTTCCTCCTTCAGCTAGTCACAAGTTGATCCCACCACACGATCGCATAATTCGTAAATTCAATGGCAGTGAGCTTCACCTCTTTGATCTCCTAGTAATTGTGACATTCGAAGATGAGCTCTATTTTCTTTTCCCACTCTAGGTACACCTCAAAATCATTCTTGCCTTGGAAGGCCGGTATGGACACTTTAATGTTTTTAAGGTTATTGTCGGGACGATTTCAATCTCATTGTCCATGGATTCCATGATCTTGTTGTCGAACACCTTGAACAGATGAATGAACACTCTCGGGGTCACTAAGCTCATATAGGTCTTCTTAGTCTTGCCTAGGTTGTCCACGATCTCACCTTTGGTTTTGTGGAGCCCTTACGCGTTGTACTTCCTCGCCTAATTGATCCAATTGCTCTTGCATGGTTTCTATGGTTTCTCGGAGCATACGCTAAAATTCTCATATCAACACTTGTTGGCCCAAATTAAAAACTCCACCATGACCGACATTACGAACGGGACGCAACCCTCCCCCGTCCATTTGACGTCTCTTGGGACTTTCAGACATGAAAATTTTAGTCACACAACAAAACTCACAAATCACTCAGAAGAAAAAAATCACTCACTTCAGCGTTATTTCTCTCGGATAGTGTCACCAATCTCTCTTACCTTTTTTCGCTTAGTTTTCACCTCTCGAAGTTCTCCGCAAACTAGATAGATGAATTAGTACCGTTTGGGGTTAGCTTACAAAAATTGATGTGGTTTGGTGGGTTGATGTTGGTTCAAATAGGTAGGCTAGAAACGATAGGGAATGGTTTTAAGTGTGGATGAATAGTAAAAGGGCTTTGAGCAGCTTGCAAAGCTTTTACAATTCGGCAACAAAGAACTTGATCACTTTTTTTTAATTCTGAATTTTTTTAAATTCAAAAATACTAAAGTCAATAAGTGCTAGAAATTTTGCACAAATTTTTTTTCAAATTTTTTTTACAAGATCATAATGCCGAGAATAACTATTCTTACTATGATTTAGCTAGCTCTGATACCAACTAGATAAGCACTTCCCTCGGTTAAGAGTTGAGTTGTAATGATTTGCCCGATCATGATTTGATTATGTTGAAAGCTTTCGAGAATATGTTAAGAAAGAAAAGATTTAGGCTTGTGATGCGAACCGGCCCGGGGTAATCGAGTTGTTTCACGTAGTTGCCCAATCATCGATGAGGTGTAGTGGAGTCATCGGAAAATAGGAGAATTTTGGTTAAGTATGCCGAAGTTTACAAAGGAATTTTTGGGCAGGGATGAAAGGTTTAGAAAGATGTAGGTTCGGCTAAGAGAAGAATGAGGAAGATGGATAATTGTTTGGCTTGGTTTCATAGAAAATAATAAAGATAGATAAAATATAGGATATTCGGGGGGATGGATAAGTGAGCTTAAATACTAGAAACGATTGAACACTAAAGAGTGTCACCCGGTTTCTATTTGTTTTAAGGTGAGTTTGTGGAATTGTGGAATGGTTGAACGCCACACCAAAATAAGGTGATAAGTTCAAAAAGAGAACGATTGACACCACTAGCACGCCAGAGAAGTCAGATCTAAACTCGTACGAATTTAGAGAGGAGAAAACTCACTCTTTGAACAAAGTTCATTCAACAAATGGGCAAAAGTCCTTTTACAATGAAAATAATCAACTATTTATAGCCATAACATTGGCTAGCTGAATGGACAAGCAAAGATGCTGAATGGTCAACAAAATTAAAGCTAAATAAGCTAAAAAATTCCATGAAGCTTCCTAGAACGTCTTTGGGAAGTTTCTTAGCTTGGAAGGCTCAATAGTCAGCTTCTAGATGGAGTCCATTCAGCTGGGCATTAATGGAAGGAAGGTGAGCTAAATGGGGGTTGCTTGGTTTGGCCAAGAAGACTAGATGCTTAATAATTGGGCTGCTTTATAGAGCTAAATGGTCTAGCATTTTAAATGATCAGCTTGGGCACTCCAATGGTCCTACAAGTGTGAATATCGAAAATTGGAGGGTCTTAAAGTGTGAATGCAAAGAACCGATCAACCACCATATGTGAAAGGAACCTCTAGCAATGTGAACAACTTAAAATGCTGCCTAAAAGAGCTGAATGGTCAACTAGAAAAATGAGAAGTCCAGCT
>JABFAF010277431.1:0-10007 GCA_013677275.1 Gossypium schwendimanii | reverse complement strand
ATGCATCAACAATCACCTATCCTTTTATACCTTGTGAGCACTTAGTATTCTGTTGAATATTCACGTTGGAGATCCCAGTTTATTATTATCATATTTTATCTTATTGTTTTCAAGTTATTGCTTCGACAACTACTCTCACAATTTGTCTTGTTTCTATCTATTTATTGCACTGACATTGATAGACAAAAGACAACCATCCTCGTAGGATCGATATCTGATAGACCCATATCTGTCTACTATACTTGCATCAATAATGTATGCTTGCACATTAGTGCTGTGAAGTTAAACAGCTGATCACTGATATTATTCTAAGTGGTTCAACGGGCATGTGAAGGAATGAATCGGTAAGGGTTCCGATTGATTACACTATGAAATTATGGAAAGGTATGAAGTATTGATGATCAAAGTATGTATTGACATGTTATAAAAAGTATGAATTTATATGTATTATGATTGTGAGATTTACCTTACCATGTGTTGAATTTGCCTAAGTTATGTGATTAAGCATTAACTTGTGCTGTTGGTGATGCTTAGGCTTGTGCCAAGCTTGTGTTGGATTGATTTATATCCATTTTTGTGATTATGCATTGAAATGGTAAGCTTTGTTTGTGATTTACGAAATTACTAAGCATTATATGGTTACGTTGTTATTCTTTCCTATATTTTATAGATTATCAGAAGCTCGATCGGTTTGCAAGCTCGTCGGAGACCTATCACACTATCCAGTGACTATATCAGTAGATTTTTTTTATTTTGAGTCATGATTATAATTGCATGTATATGTGAATTATGTTTCATGAGATAGTCATTATGTTTGGCTTGTAAATATGGTTTTATGGTTGATGAGCTTTTGGCATTTTAATGCTTTGATGGTTGGTGTTGAAATGGTCAAGTGAATATATGTTTTGAATGACCAATTTGATATATTTAGATGTGGTTTGGCATATGGTCAATTGTGCTATGTCTTGGTATGGAAAAATATGTAGTTATATATGGTTGATTCATGAATAAGTATGTTATGTTTAAGTTGATTTGATGATTTGTGGTTGAGGTACCTTTTGGCATATTGTTTGTATGGATAAATACCATATTGAAATCACCCTATTATGCATGTTTTAGGTATGTTTTGAAGCTTGATTGTATGTAAAAAATGGTTTGTAGGTGTGAGCTTGGTTTGGGTGAAAAAAATGGCTTGAAAATGACCTATTTCCTGTCCACACGGCCTAAGATAAAGGTGTGTGTCTCAGCCGTGTGTGACACACGGTCATGCGACACAGCCATGTAATCTTTGCAAAATGAAATTTTCTATCTTTTTCTATAAAATTCTAAATGTTTCCAATTTATTCCCGGATCGATTCTAAATTGTTTCTAAGGCCTTGAGGGCTTGAATAATGGACAATAAGCATGTGTTTGAATGAGTTATGTATTGATTTATGAAATGTTAGTAATTAAATGTTTTTAGTTATGTTTTTATGGTAACGCTCTATAACCTTATTCTGACGACGGGTACGGGTTAGGGGTGTTACAATTAGTGGTATCAGAGTTACGATTTAGTCGATTCTCAAATTGAATGTAGCGTGTATGAGTCTAGATATACATGCCATTATATAACATGTGATAGTGTGATAACTCCTAACTCATTTTGAATTATGCTCTCATATAGAAATGACATCCAACTGAGTCGACTCCGATGAAGTTAAAAGTAACGCGCAAGCCTCCATTCACAGTGCAGCATTGAGTGGACCTAGACCTGTATTTGAGGGCCAGGGAGGAGAGGCTAAGGAAGCCTTCTTCTATATAATGAATGAATGGTTTTCCGTGTTCGTACGATCAAACCTGATGGCTTAACATCCTCCACCCCTACCTGTCCCCGTAGTTCCTTAAGGTTTGGAACCAATGCGAGTTAGTAAGCCCTCAATTGATAAAATTCATAAATATGGAGCTAAAGAATTTAGAGCTACAACTAAAGATGACCTGAAGAAAGCCGAGTTCTGGTTAGAGAACACGATTAGGGTTTTAGACAAATTGTTTTGTTTACTAGTAAGATGCATAAAATGTGTCGTTTCCTTATTGAAACATTCAGCTTATCATTGGTGGAACACTTTGGTATCAGCGGTACCGAGAGAGCGAGTCGACTTGGGATTTTTCCAAATGAAGTTTCGAAAGTAGTACATAAGTCATAGATTTCTTGACCAGAAACACAAAGAATTTTTTGAGCTCAAACAGGGCAGATGATAGTATCCGAGTATGAAAGGGAATTTGTACGACTGAGCAAGTATGCTCAGGAATGTATACCAACCATAGTTGCCATGTGTAAACGGTTTGAGGATGGGTTAAATAAAAACATAAAGCTGTTAGTCGAGATACTTGAATTGAAAAAATTCGTTGTTTTATTTGATGGAGCGCATAAAGCTAAAAAGTTTAGCAAAGAAAAGAGAAAAGCTAATTACAAAGCTCGAGATTTGAGAAAGAGATTATTGAGAAAATCATACCAGTCGTCATTGAAGAAGTCGAAAGAACATTATAACCGTTCAACAGCTTCAGTGGGATTTCTAGTAGAGATTGAGGTAAACCAAAATGTGAGTTCAAAACCTCAAGCTAAGTTTGTTGCAAGCGTAGGCAGTATTAAGGGCAATAAACCCGATTGTCAATAGTGTGGACGAAATTTTGGTGAGTGTAAGATGAAATTCGGGGCATGTTTCAAATGTGGTTCATATGAACATTTTATCCGAGATTTCCCTGAGAGGTCCAAAAAAGAAAAAGCTTAGACTGTTCGATTGAGTAATACAATTACGAGAGGGAAACAGCCAAAGAACCCTGAAATATAGGTAATAGCCACAATGGGACCAATGACTCTATTGTGAGATCTGAGGCACGAGCACCGGTAAGAGCTTATGTAATCTGTGCACAGGAGAAAGCTTTTGCGCCAGATGTTATTACTAGTACATTTTCTATCTTTGATACTGATGTTACTACTTCGATTGATCCGGGATCAACACATTCGTATGATGCATGAATTTAGTGTCAAGTAAGAATTTACCTGTTGAGTCAATTGAATTTTTGGTTAAAGTAACGAACCCCCTAGGTTAGTATATGCTAGTTGATAAGGTTTAAAAAAACTGCCCTTTGATGATTCAAGGTTGTAACTTTTTGGCCAATTTGATGCTGTTGTCATTTGATGAGTTTGACGTGATTTTGGGTATGGATTGACTGATTCTGCATGATGCTATTGTGAACTGTAGACGAAAGCTTATTTTGTTAAAGTGTAAGAATGGTGAAAAGTTTCATATTGAATCAGATAGATTGGATAGTCTGCCTAATGTTATTTCGGTTATGTTAGCTCAAAGATATGTTAGAAAAGGATGTGATGTGTATCTTACTTATATATTTTATTTTAAAGTTTCTAAGTTGAAACTAAAATCGATTCCAGTGGTTTGTGAGTATTCAGATGTGTTTCTAGAGGAGGTACTAGGGTTACCACCGATCTGAGAAGTCAAGTTTTTCTATTGAGTTAGTACCGGGAACGTCTTCGATATCGATAGATCCTTATAGAATGGCAGCTACGGAGTTGAAAGAGTTGAAAGCGCAGTTGCAAGAGTTGACAGATAGGGGTTTTGCTCTACCCATTTTCTCACCTTGGAGTGCACCAGTTCTATTTGTTAAGAAAAAGGATGGATTTATGCGATTGTGTATTGATTATCGACAGCTCAACAAAGTTACAATCAAGAATAAGTATCCATTACTGCGTATTGAGAATCTGTTTGATTAGTTGAAAGGTGCAACAGTATTTTCGAAGATTGATATTCATTCTGGTTATTCTCAGTTGCGAGTTAAAGACTTTGACGTACCAAAAACTGCATTCAAGATCAGGTACGAAAATTATGAATTTCTTGTGATGTCGTTTGGTTTGATTAATGCACCTACAGTATTTATGGATATGATGAACATAAATTTCAAACCGTATTGAGACTGATTTTTCATGGTATTCATTGATGATATATTGATTTATTCACGGGATGAGTCTGAGGATGTCGAGCATTTGAGAATTGTATTGCAAACTTTGCGTGAAAAACAATTATTCGCTAAGTTTAGCAAATGTGAATTTTGGCTTCGGGAAGTAGGTTCTCTTGGACATGTTGTATCATCCGAGGGCATCAGAGTTGATCCAAGCAAATTTTTAGCTGTTGTTGATTAGAAGCCTCCGAAAAATTTATCTGTGGTTAGAAGTTTTTTGGGTTTAGCAGGATATTACAGAAGGTTTTTCAAGGGATTCTTGATGATTGCTACACCGTTGACGAGATTGTTGCAAAAAGATGTGAAATTTGAGTGGTCTAATAAATGCTAGCTAAGTTTTAATCAGTTGAAAGTATTGTTAACTGAGGCATCGGTGTTAATTCAGCCTAAGTCGGGTAAATAATTTGTGATTTTTAGTGATGCATCTTTAAATGGTTTAGGCTGTGTTCTGATGCAGGAAGGCAAAGTGATAGCTTATGCTTCTAGACAGTTGAAACTGCACGAAAAGATTTATCCGACACACGATTTAGAGCTTGCAGTAGTTGTGTTTGCTTTGAAGATTTGGCGATATCATTTATACGGCAAAAAATGTCATATCTTCACATATCATAAAAGCTTAAAATATGTAATGTCACTGAAAGATTTGAAATTGAGACAGTGTAGATGGCTCAAGCTATTAAAAACTATGATTTGATCATCGATTATCATTCAGGAAAAGCAAATGTAGTTTCTGATGCTTTAAGTAGAAAGTCTATGTTTGCTTCGTGAGCGTTGAATACGCGATTAATGTTGTCTGATGATGGTTCGATCTTAGCTGAGTTGAAAGCTAGAAAGATGTTTTTACAACAGATTTACGAGGCTCAGAAATGCGATGATGTGTTGTTAGTTAAATGAAACAGATTGATTCGACTCCTGGTTTAGATTTTCAGATTGGATCCAATGATAGTTTATACGTCAAAGGTAAAATTTGTGTTTTGAGAAATTCAGATCTCGTTCAGAAGATTTTACGAGAAGCTCATAATAGTAGCTTGTCTGTTCATCCTGGTAGATAGAAAATGTACGGTGATTTGAAGCAAATTTACTGGTGGCCGAGTATGAAACAAGTGATTTTTTATTTTGCATCGAGATGTTTAGTATGTCAGCAAGGTAAAGCTCAACTTCAGGTAACTTCTGGTTTGTTACAGCTAGTAATGATTTTAGAATGAAAATGGGAGCGCGTCACGATAGATTTTGTATCGGGATTACCTCTGTCTCCGAGAAAGAAAGATGCAAGTTGGGTCATTGTTGATCGTCTGACAAAGTCTGTACACTTCATTCCAGTACGTACAGATTATTCTCTTGAGAGATTAGAAGAGTTATATGTTGCTAAGATTGTCAGATTGTACGGGGTGCCAATTTCTATTATTTTAGATAGAGATCAACGATTTACGTCACGATTCTGCTGCAAATTACAAGAGGCTCTAGGTACCCATTTGCATTTTAGTATTGTATTTCATCCTTAAACCGATGGTTAGTCGGAGCAAGTGATATAGATACTTGAAGATATGCTTCGATGTTGTGTTTTGGAGTTCGAAGGCAACTTGGAGACATTTCTACCATTAGTTGAATTCACGTATAACAACAGTTATCAATCGAGCATAAAGATGGCACCATACGAAGCCTTGTATGGTCGTAAATGCCGAACTCTTTTATATTGGACTTAGCTCAGTGAGAAAAGGCTCCACATGGTTGATTTGATATGAGAAATTGAAGAAAAAGTTAAGGTTATTCGAGACAGTTTGAAAGCAGCTTCAGATCGACAGAAATCAGAAGTAGATTTAAAACATAAAAACATTGAATTTCAGGTCAGCGATAAAGTGTTTTTGAAAGTCTCGCCCTAGAAAAATGTCCTACGATCTGGTCATAAAGGAAAGCTTAGTCCGTGTTTTATCGGGCCGTATGAGATTATCGAATGAATCGAGCCAGTAGCTTATCGTTTAGCTTTCCCGCTAGAGTTAGAAAGATCCATAATATGTTTCACGTATCTATGTTACGATGGTACCGATCAGACTCTTCGCATGTAATCTCACCTGTTGATGTCGAGATTCAGCCTGACATGACGTACAGTGAAGAACTGATCAGAATTTTAGCTCAAGGGGTTAAAGAATTGAGAAATAAAAACATAGCTTTAGTGAAAGTCCTTTGGTGATGACACGGTTTAGAAAAAGCCACTGGGAACCTGAAGAAGCTATGAAAGTGCAATACCCTAACCTCTTTTCTAGTAAGATTTTCGGGGACGAAAATTCCTTTAGGAGGAGAGTTGTAATAGCCTATTTTCAGTAAAATCAGAACAGTGGTTTTGGGACCACAAATCTGATCTGAAAATATTTATTTTATTATTATTTTAGATTCTACGGGATATTAGCAAGGTCGTATAAAAATTTCATTAAGAAATTTTATCATTTGCATGCTTAATTTGGTAAAAAGGACTAAATTAAAAAAGGTGCAAAATTTGAGTTGTACAAGTTAAAGGTACTAAATAGCTATGTAATTAAATAATTAAGGGATTTAAATGGTAATTTTACCATTTATAAAGTTAGTGGACATTCTTGGACATGTATTAAGTGATTTTAATGTTTTATAATAAAGGTTAAATGTGTAATTTAGTAAATAATGTTAATTAAAGTAAAGAAAAGCAAAAGTATCATCTTTCTATTTCCATCTTTGCGCCGAAAATAAAGTTTAGAAATTCCATTGAAGAGGTTTCAAGGTTCGGCCAAGTCTTTGCTTGCATGTGAGTATAATTGGCTTCGTTTTTAATGATTTTTATGTTTTTGGGATCGTTATAGCTTAATCTAGCTAGCCAAGTGACTAATTTGCAAAATTGTTAAAGGGTTAGGGTTTTACCATTAACATGTTTGTGTGATTCTTGAGAATTTATGATAAATTATGAGTCCTTGTTGTTATATAAACAACTTTTGTAAAGTGATTTTTGTTGAAAATGGCAATTAGAGATTTATTTGTAAAATGTGTAAAATATAAGGTGAAATTGTGAAATAATGTATTTTATGAGTTGCTATTAGTGTATATTGAATTCGACTAGCTTTGTATGTGGATGAAATTGCATGAATTTCAATTTACGGGCTTAAGGACTAAATTGTAAAGAAATTAAAATATTATGGGTAAAATTGTAAATTTAAAAAGTATGTATTTTGGACTGATTTGAGTAGAATGATTATTGAATATGTATTTTGGACTGATTTGAATAGAATTATTATTGAATGGGTTGAATTTTATTATTTAGAACAAGTTAAGCCTCGTATGGACTTAGATAAAGTGTTAGACTAATCGATCCTATTTCATCTTTTCGTGATCGAGGTAAGTTCGTAAGTTTAAATAGCGTTTTAACGTATTTGATTTAAATGCTATTGTGTTACTCATCATATTATGTCTCGAAGGAAAATCCAATGATGTTACGAAGTCTATCAAGCCCCTTTTGAACCTTAGGAATATATAGGATATGAATGACATGTTATTAGGGTTACCATGTTTTGGGTGCTAGTCTTGAAAATCCTATCGATGGCTGAGTTTCGGCATTTGTTGCGGATACTTATTAGCTTGTGTGAGCGGCATCATGTAGCTACGGTACAACCGTCAACTTGTGTGAGTAGGCCCATTTATGGCTCGTATAAGCGATTACGTAAAGGAAAAAGAAATGAATGGTTTAGACCATGTATTATCACACTTTGTGTGAGCTTCTTATGTATCTGATATTATTTTAAGTGGTTCAACTGGCATGTAAAAGGATGAACTGGTAAGGGTTCCGATTGGTTACACTATGAAATTATGGAAAGGTATGAAGTATTGATGATCAAAGTATGTATAGTCATGTTATGAAAAGTATGAATTCATATGTATTATGATTATGAGATTTACCTTACCATGTGATGAATTTGGCTAAGTTATGTGATTAAGCACTAACTTGTGTTGTTGGTGATGCTTAGGCTTGTGCCAAGCTTGTGTTGGATTGATTCATGTCTATTTTTGTGATTATGCATTGAAATGGTAAGCTTTATTCATGATTTACGAACTTACTAAGCATTATATGCTTACGACGTTTTTCTTTCCTATGTTTTATAGATTATCGGAAGCTCGATAAGTTTGGAAGTTCATCGGAGACCTATCACACTGTCCAACGACTATATCGTTAGATTTTTTGTTTTAAGTCATGGTTATAATGGCATGTATAGGTGAATTATGTTTCATGAGACAGTCATTATGTTTGGCTTGTAAATATGGTTTTATGGTTGATGAGCTTTTGGCATTTTAATGCTTTGATGGTTGGTGTTGAAATGGTCAAGTGAATATATGTTTTGAATGACCAATTTGATATATTTAGATGTGGTTTGGCATATGGTCAATTGTGCTATGTCTTGGTATGGAAAAATATGTAGTTATATATGGTTGATTCATGAATAAGTATGTTATGTTTAAGTTGATTTGATGATTTGTGGTTGAGGTGCCTTTTGGCATATTGTTTGTATGGATAAATACCATATTGAATTCACCCTATTATGCATGTTTTAGGTATGTTTTGATGCTTGATTGTATGTAAAAATGGTTTGTAGGTGTGAGCTTGGTTTGGGTGAAAGAAATGGCTTAAAAACAGTCTATTTGTAGCAGCCCATTTTTAGTGAAATCAGAATAATGTTTTCGGGACCACAAATTTGACGTCAAAAAAATTTATTTTATTATTATTTTAGTTTCTGCAGCATGATAATAGCATCGTATAAAAATTTCGTGAAGAAATTTTATCGTTTGCATGCTTAATTTCATAAAAAAGGACTAAATCACATAAAGAGCAAAACGTGTATTCTATTAGAAGAAGGTGTATTCTATGAAATTGAAACATAAGTGGCTTTACATGGTAATTAGACCATAATTATATTTTTAGTGGACAAAGTTGGACATTAATTGAGCATTTTGAAGGTATATAAGTAAGGTCAATATGGTAATTAATGAAAAATAACTTAAAATAAAATATGAAAAAGAAAGTTATCATCTTTCTTTTTTCTTCCTCCAATCGAAATTAGAAACAAAAGAAGCCACTAAAGACTTTTCAAGGCTCATCCATAGTCCTTTGGTGCATGTAAGTGTATTTTTGCTCGGTTTTAATGGTTTCTATGTTTTTGGAGTCGTTGTAGCTTAATCTAGCTTGCCCGGGGACTAATTTGAAAAAATATTAAAAGTTTTTTTTTTATGTTTGATGGATGGAAATTAATATTTGATGATAGTTGAGCAACTTTTGTAAAGGAATTTTTGATGAATTTTTCATTTAAGGATTTTATTGAAAAATAGAAAAATGTTCATGGTAAAAATATGAAATAAATGAAGTATAGGGCTTGCTAAGGGCCTAGGTGATATTCGACCATAATGGGTTGGTACTAAATTGCATGAATTTCCATTTTTATGAGCTAGGGACTAAGTTGTAATGAATTTAAAATTATAAGGGCAAAAGTGTAATTTTTCCAAAATATGATTTTTGGATTAAATTGAATAGAATGAAGTTTGAATCAATTAAATTTAATTATATAGATCAAGAAAAGCAACGTATGGATTTAGATCAGGGGAAAGAAAAAGTATTGGATTAATCGATCGTATTTCTTCGTTAGTGTTGAGGTAAGTTCGTTATTTTAAATAGTATTGAATTATGTTTGATTTAAATATTTTTATGTTATAAATATTGATATTACAACTCTATGGAAATATCAAATGAAGTTTCAGTGACTTTCAGATCCCAATTGAACCTTAGGAATATATAGGATACAAATGACATGTCATTAGGGGTTACCATGTTTTGGGTGTTGATCTTGTAATGGCCTAAATTCAAGGTTATGGAATAGTGGTTTCGGGACGACAAATCCGATGAAGAAAAATTTGTTTTTCTTATATTTTTATGGTCTACGATTTCACAAAATGATTTCATGAAAATTTCGTTCGAAAATTTCGACGTT
>JABFAF010277428.1:0-12134 GCA_013677275.1 Gossypium schwendimanii | reverse complement strand
TTAGTCCTTTTCACTTAATTGACTACCCAAACATTAAAATTTTCTAACGAAATTTTAATACCATATTACTGACATTTCATAAATATTTATAAAAATATTTTTGAATTTGTTTTACGAGATTGAGGTCTCAATACCTTGTTTTTACCCAATTCTTCAATAATTTCTTTTTCTAACTAACTACTAAATCGGTAAAATTCTTCTATCTATATTTTCATACGATTTTCCTATCATATCAATATTCAGGCAAAAATATTAAAATAAATTTATCATTAAATCGAATTTGTGGCTACGAAACCACTGTTCCGATAACCTTGAATTTAGGCCACTACACCATTAACCGTTATTTCAATGGAAAATGCTTGAAAAAGATTATCACAGTGGACAAGATGAAATTTTGTTGAGAGCAAACCTCATTTGCTCGAAATGAATAAATTAATTAAGATAGCAAATTTTGCTAGGATACAAAATGAGAATCAAGATAGCGTATTTCGCCAAAATACAAGATGAATGAAATGGAAACAGGTGCCCCAGATATCGTAGCATGAGCTTCTCTGTACAAAACTTCTTGAGGGTCACTTTGAGCTTGATATGTGTCTAGGAGATCTGGAGTATTTTGTTGATGTCCCGAGATGCATCATTCCTCCTTCTTGTTAGTTCAGGCATAGTAAGACTAACGTATGCCCCACTTTCGATTTGAATTTGAATTGCCCTTTTTTCTTTTGGTTTTTAATTCAAAACCCTATTTGGTCTCAAGGTGCCCTTTTGCGGGTTTTCACCTTGGCCTCTCCTTTTTTTTAGGTGAAATACCTCTTGACTGAATCCGAATTCACAGGATTAGGCAAGCTCCTACCATCCATCTTGGTCAAAATTAACGCTCCTCCAAAAAAGGCTTTCTTTACCACATAAGGTCCTTCCCAGTTTGGCATCCACTTTCCCTAAAATCCTTTTGTATGGGAAGGATCTTCTTCAATACTAAGTCCTCCTCATGGAATTCTCTAGGACAGACCTTTTTGTTGTAAGCTCGCATCATTCGCTTTTGGTACATTTGACAATGATGGATAGCTCTTAGTCTTTTTTCTTCGATCAAATTCAGTTGATCATATCGAGATTGGATCCATTCTACTTCATCTAGCTTTAGCTCTGATAAAACTCAGAGGGAAGGAATCTCAACTTCAACGGGAAAAACTACCTCTTTTTCATAAACCAATGAGAAGGGCGTTGCTCCAGTAGAGGTCCTGACAGACGTTCTATAAGCATAAAGGGCAAATGGTAACTTCCCATGCCAATCTTTATAAGTCTCAGTCATTTTTCCAACGATCTTCTTAACATTCTTATTGGCTACCTCCATTGCGCCATTCATTTTTGGGCGATATGACGATGAATTGTAGTGCTTGATCTTGAATTGATTGCAGACCTCTGCTATCATGTTATTGTTCAAATTCAACGTATTTTCGGATATAATCCTATCTGGCATCCCATACCGACATATGATCTCATTTTTTAGGAATTTGATAACTACCAATTTTGTGACGTTGCCATAAGAAGTGATCTCTACCCACTTAGTAAAGTAGTCAATAACTACGAAGATGAACCGATGCCAATTTGAAGCTTTTGGTGATATTGGCCCAATGACGTCCATGACCTACATGGAAAAAGGCTATGGAGAAGTCATGACATGAAGAGGTGAGGGAGGCACATGAATTTTGTCCCCATAAATTTGGCATTTATGGCATTTCTTGGCATACTTGATGCAGTCGCCTTCCATGGTGGACCAATAATATCCAAATCTCATGATTTACCTAGCCATTATAAAGCCATTAGCATGCGTTCCACAAACACCATCATGGATCTCTTCCAAGATTTGCTTAGCCCCAACAGCGTATACACATCTTAGTAGCACTTGATCCTTTCGTCTTTTATATAGGATCTCTCTATCTAAGACATAGTCATTAGCCAGCCGACTGAACGTCCTCTTGTCATTCTCAGTTGCTTAGTCTGGGTATTCACGACTCTTTACGTATCGCAGTATATCATGATACTAGGGGTGATCGTCCTTCTCTTATTTTTCATCAATGTTGTAACAATAGGCTGGAGCTTCATAAATGCTTATTTGGATAGGCTTCACATCCTCTTGTTTATTTACTTTGATCATAGAAGCCAATGTAGCCAATGCGTCAGCCATCTGGTTTTCATCTCGCGGGAGATAATAGAAGGTGATGTCATCAAACTCCTCAATTAATTCCAGAACTAGCTTTCGATAATTAATGAACTTGGGGTCTCTTATCTCCCATTCACCTTTGAGCTGATAAATTACTAATGCAGAATCCCCATATACCTCTAGCACTTTGATCTTATGTCCCATGGCTGCACAAATCCCCATAATACATGCTTCGTATTCGGCCATATTGTTTGTGCAATCAAAATCTAATTTATAGGTAAATGGATAATGATCTCCATTTGGGGATACCAAAATTGCCCCAATTCCGTTGCCTACAGCATTTGAAGCTCCGTCGAAGTTTAATTTCCAAGCGTTGCCTTCTTATGTGTTTGCTTCAGCGGTTGCCACATACATCAAATCCTCATTCAAAGTTCAAAGGCTCATAATCTTCTAGAGCTCTATTAGCTAGAAAATCTGCTATCGCGCTTCCTTTTACGGCCTTTTGATTCACATAGGCTTTGTCGAATTCAGACAATAGAATTTTCCATTGGGCCATCCTTCCGTTTAGAGCAGTTGACTCCATCATGTATTTCAGAGGATCCAATTTCGAGATTAACCAAGTCGTATGGTACAACATGTATTGTCTCAATCTCCGAGTAGTCTAGACCAAGGCGCAACATAATTTCTCAATTGACAAATATCTTGTCTCACATTCGGTAAACTTCTTACTGAGGTAGTACATCGCTTTTTCTTTCCTTCCTGACTCATCATGTTGGCCGAGCATGCATCCCATGGAGTTTTCAAATACTGCCAAATATAGTATTAATGGTTTGTCTGGATAAGGTGGCATTAATACTGGAGCATTGGACAAGTAATACTTGATCTTGTCAAAAGTTTTCTGGCATTCCTCATCCCATACACCTGGATTATGTTTCCTAAAGAGACGAAAGATGGGGTCACATTTCTCAGTTAACTGTGAAATAAACTAAGCAATGTAATTTAGTCTTTCTAGAAAACCTCGAACTTCTTTCTAAGTACGCGACGGAGGCAATTCTTGTATGGCCTTGACTTTGTCTGGGTCAATCTCAATTCCTTTTTCGCTGACTAAAAATCCTAGCAACTTTTTTGATCTAGCCCCGAAAGTGCACTTGGGTGGGTTAAGCTTTAGCTGGAACTTTCTTAACCTTAGGAACAATTTTCTCAAGACTTACACATGTTCCCCTTCTGTTCTAGACTTTGCAATCATGTCGTCGACATAGACTTCTATCTCTTTATGCATCATATCATGGAACAAGGTTACCATGGTTCTTTGGTATGTTGCCCCCGCATTCTTTAATCCGAATGGCATCACCTTATAGCAAAATTTCCCCTACATGGTTACAAATGTGGTCTTTTCCATTTCTTCGGGATGCATTTTTATCTGATTGTATCCCGAGAAACCATCCATGAAGGAAAAAAGTGAATAACCTACAATATTGTCCACCAGATTGTCGATATAGGGTAATGGAAAGTTGTCTTTCAGACTGGCTTTGTTCAAATCTCTGTAATCTATGCACATCCGCACTTTCCCATATTTCTTAGGAACAGGGACTATATTGGCTACCCATTCTAAGTACTTGACCACTTGTAAGAACCCTGCATCAAACTGTTTCTTGATCTCCTCTTTTATTTTCAATTAAACATCAGGCCTCATCCTTCCTAACTTTTACTATACCGATTTACATTCTTCCTTTATGGGCAGTCAATGTACCACATTATCGGTGCTTAGGCCGGGCATGTCTTGATAGGACCATACGAAGACATCTTTAAACTCTTGAAGCAACCCAACGAGATCTCATTTTGTTTCTTTGGCAATGCAAGCGCCAATTTTTACCTCCTTTTCCTCTCTTAAGCTCACAACTTCTACTGATTCCTTATAACGTACGATTTGTTTCTCTTCTTGCTCCATCATTCTTAACAAATCAGGAGATAAGACGCAATTTTGTTCATCTTCAAAATTCTAAAAATCCTCCATACTCATGTCTTGTTCAAAAGGCGACTCCGAGTCAGTAGCAGTGTCACTCACATCATTGATATCTGGAGACCTGTTATTGGGATGAAGGAAGGTCCAAAAAAGAATAATCTAAGAATAATTATATACACAGTATGATTATAAATGGAATGGAAAGAATGAAAGAATATTTGCTCAAAATGATACTAAATGATGCATTTTCATTCAAATAAAATTTGGACATATGCTTTTTACAAAAGATTCATATTGCCCTCAGGCTTAGGGCAACAAGTGTGTTCTGAGTGTTACTCTGAATTGGTTCTAAAAGTTACAGGGATCTCTTCAACAATCCAGTTGTCTAGAACACTTCCAAGCTCAAAAGGGCAGATGCATAATAAACTATCTTTTTCAATTCCTTCATTAAATATGGCGTTGATATTTAGGTTTCCTAACATTTCCTCCACAGTCTCCCTTCTTAGCATCCTCCGTTCAGGGTAAATAGTTCCTCCTGATACGAAGATTCTAGATATGTGGAGTAAGGTCATAGGTTCCCAATCAATTTCTCCTCCACTCAAACGTGCCTTTCTCCTTTCTTGCCTCTTTTCCAACTCTTTCCTTCTTTGATTCGCATATGGCTTAAACCCTAAGCCAAAGCGATCTCATTTATCCTTCAGCATTGGTGCCTCCATCCATCCTTGAAGGCACCTTTCGAGTCCTTTTCTAGGCAGGGCTCCTTTCCCAACTGTAATCTGTAATCCCATCCTCGTGGTTTTGGATATGCTGGGCATCGGGATCTTATTCCGCTCGACAACAAAGGTTGTATTCATGAATTCTAAGGATTGAAAAGAACATTCGATTGCCTCATCATTGTTCCTAAATATGGCATGTCGCTGGTTATCGATGCAATGATGTCTTCTTCAGCGCTTATCGTAACCAACCAACCTTCTGTTACCAATTTCAACTTCTGGTGCAATGATAAAGGCACCGCTCCTACTGAATGAATCCAGGGTCTTCCCAACAAGCAATTATACGAAGGTTTGATGTCCATTACCAGGAAATCTACCTCGTATGTATTCGGGCCAATCAAAAGGGGTATTTCTATTCTTCCCATTACTCTTCTTTCAGTGTCATCAAATGCTCTCACTATGTTCTGGCATGTTTTCATGGGTGAACTATCCACCAGCAACCTGTTTAAGGTGGATAAGGGCAAGACATTCAGGGCTGATCCATTATCGATTAATACACCGGGCAACGTATATCCTTTGTAGCTAGTGGTAATATGTAGGGCTTTGGTGGCTCCTCTCCCCTCGGCGGTATTTCATCATCATTAAAGAAGATGAAGTTGTCAGCACTTATATTGTTAACCAGGCGACCTAACCTATTTATTGAGATATCGTTAGCAACATAAGTCTCATTTAGCACTTTTATCAACTCATTACGATGTGTCTCTAAACTTAGAAGTAGCTCGAGTACTGAGATGCCAGCCGATTGCTTATGCAGTTGTTCCGTCCCGCTATACTCGCTATGCTTTAAGAATTTTAAGAATTCTCTAGCCTCGTTTTCAGTCACCGGTTTGTTAACATGCGATTCAATTCTGGTCATCTTTGTTTTCTCTTGCTCAACCGCCAAGGCATTTCTTTTTATGGGCTCCACTCTTGCATTTGCTAGATCGTACCGTTTTCCACTACGGGTATAGAAGCCTACATCCTTACCCTCCTCTGAAGTGTTTATTGGGTTCTCCTCTCCCGATATCATCACGATGCAGTCATAATTCCAAGGAACCATTTTGCTATCCTTGTAGGGAAAGGATGTAGGTTTTTGGATTATGACCCTCGGCGCCATTTGTACTCCAACTTTTGTGCTTCTTGGCCGCAAACTAATCACCATCGGGTGATTAACCCTTTGGGCTTTTCCCGTATATCCTTCCTCCGAGGCATAAACTTCTCCCTCTTCTAATCCTTTGCTGTCTTCATAAAACTCTAACTCTTTGTTGTCCATTAAATTTTGCACCATGGCTCTGAACTCAGTATATTTTTGAATGTCATGGCCCTCTTTGGCATGGAACTCGCAATATTTCCCTGCTTCTTCTGGCATTGCCTTTAATTCTTGCTTGATTAAACCTCCATCTATCATTTGTCTCCAAACCCATATCAGTTGGGTCTTTACCTCCACAATGTCAGCTTTGATTCTCTTTCCCTCATTCTCGATTATCACGTTTACCTCTTTATCAGAATGATTGGGTAATGGACTCCCTACTACATTTGGTCCTGATGGGTTGTCAAACTTTACAATCCCCATCTTGGTAAATCTTTCAACTAACTTCTTAAACGTAGTGCAATTCTCAATTGAGTGCCCCGTAATTCCCTCATGGTACTCACATTAGGCATTCACGTCGTACCATTTAGGGTATGGAGGCTGCATGGGTTTTAGATAAAATTGATACACCACGTGTGCATCGAATAGATTCTGATACAGTTCCCTATACGTCATTGGGATGGGTGTGAATTGGAGTCTTTTTGTGTTTGGCCTTGGATTGGGTTCCTACCTTGAAGAGCCTTAGTGGCTAGTGGTTACCGCTCTTAACTGTCCCATCCTGATTGGTTTAGAATAGCCTTTATTGAACATATGATTGATGAAAGGAGCCTTCAAAGTATTGATGAAAAGCATGGTTGTCTCTTTTCTAGAAGAGGTGGTTAGACTTACGTTGCCACTTCTCTCCATCTCTGGGCGTATTGTCTGAAGCTCTCACTAGGCTTCTTTTCCATATTTTGTAATGTAATTCAACCGGGTGTCATGTCCGTCACATGACTATATTGCTTCATAATAGCTTGTGCTAAGTCTCTCCATGAACTAACTTTGGCACAACTCAGCTGGTTGTACCACTTAGCTGCAACCCGATCAAGCTGTCTTGGAAGCAATGGATTAACAGTTGATCATTATTAACATATCCTATCATCCTTCGACAGAACATAGTGATATGAGCTTCAGGACAGCTAGTCTCGTTATACTTTTCGAACTCTGGCATCTTGAACTTAGGCGGGAGCACTAAATCAGGGACCAAACTCAAATCTTTTGCATCGATTCGACAATGGTAATCAGGGTTTTCCATTGCTCTAAACTTCTCCTTTAGCCATCTACACCGATCCTCAAGTTATTTTGGCAGATCCACTTTTTCTATTTCCATCTTTACCATATCATCGAGATCCAAGACAATGGGATTAGTTGGGTTGTCCCTTGGGTTAGAACCCGAACCTGTTGGAAAGTTCATTGGTACCGAGGCACCTGCCTGATATTGGGGTCTGATGGTGACAGGTACTCTTTGTGGGCACATCTCTGGTTGTGCTTGGGTGTTTGTCGGGGTGAAGCCTGGAGGATAGGTAGGGTCTTCTTGATCATCTCCAGAATTGACTATAGAATTGTTCCCATTATCATGCCCACAACCATTAATTGCGTCAATTGGCTCAATAAATTTCTTTGGGATTCTTGCATGTCTTGTTGCATTTTAGCTAGTTTTTCCTGCATCTGATATTGTATATCTTTTTGCAATTTTTCCAATCTTTCTAATCTCTAATCCATTACTTTTGTCTTGTGGCGGGTACCGTAGTGATATCTAGTTGGCGGATTTTTGTTGGTTTCTAGGGTAACTGTCATAATTTTAATTAATTAGGGCTCCTTTTGAAACTTTAATGCATATGATGAGATGTAATATAGATGAATGAATGCAAAAAGAGGCATTGATTCCAATTCAATTTCATTAGAAAAGCTCGACTAGAAAATGAATTTCTTTACATAAAACGAATTACATATACGGCCTTGCCTTAATACTTAAATACTTAACTTTCCTAAGAAGCCAAGCTAACTCTCGACCTCAGCGTGATTCTGACTCATATTTTAAACTTAATACATCGACCCAAACTACTAGGGTTTGTATATGATCGGCTACTTCTCATACTTGAGCCACAGCTTCGCCCATAATGTAGTCTCTTTCTTTAATCTGGCCTTGAGAACGATGGAGCTGCTCTTGCCACTTTTCATTACCTCTCTCAAGAATTTCTACTCAGAGTTCACAATTTTGCAATGCTTCCTCGAGCTCTCCTATCTTCTCCTTCAATTCCTCGATTTTGCTTAAGCTTATTTTAGCTCGATCACGGAGTTGCGACTACGGTACTGGTGAAGCGACTTTTCTAACTCTACTACCTGAGCCCTTAACCTCGCCTTCTCATTTTGGCATTCTAACAAACTCCTTTGCAAAGCAACTTCTTGAGCTCGAGTGTCTTGGAACTTCTTTTTCCACTGATCGACTTTAATCTTCTATTCTTTGATTTCCTGTAGCCATTACTCCGATGTTTTACCTAAACCAGTAGTTCTCATCGATAGATGCAGCTTCTTGTAATCCATTTTTAAACTGTCCAAATCCTCTTCGGCCTTCTTCTTCCCTTTTAGTAATTTCTCAGCCTCTAACTTGTGGATATCGACGTCTAATCCCAAGCGCATCTCCTCCTCCTCTAGCTGTTCAATCTTCTTCCTCAATTTTGAGCTCTTTTTTCCAAAGTCTTACTTGATAATCTCAGACTCAGACGAGATTACTTGTAGATGTTCTTCTATCGACCAAATGTCTCATTGGCTTGACACGGGGATGTTATCATTAACCCTTTTACCCCACCACCAACTATATTCAGGAGTTGTTAATAGATTTACAACAAGTATTTTCATTCTACGGGTTTGGTTACAAGCATTCGATATTTCACGAACTTTCTTCTTGAAATTATCTCCCTTGTATGAAAACTCGCACTGAGCCAACCCTTGTGTTGCTGGTATGAACTGCCTTGATCTGTATTGTCTTAATACTAGCAAAGGGGCATATCCAACGGCTCCCCAAATCCCGAGCAAAGGCACCCAATCAAAGTCCCCACATCGATATAGGATTTCATTAGGGATCACCCAAGCTACCCTCCATTCAACATCCTCCTCTTGGAGATTCTAAAGGATCGCCATCCACTTCTCTTTTGAAACGTCGTCTCGCCTCGGTGTGGCCACTAATTCTTTTAATGGGGAATAATTCCTAGAGAAAACCCGATAGGAGATCTTTTCTACCTTCTAGAAGTGGCTATGGAACCAAGCTAGCAAAAGCTAAGCACACCCGATGAACCTTCCCTCACCCGTTTTTCAACACGTGCTCAAGGATTTGAACATTTTTGCTAAGATTGCTGGGATGGGTGTGACCCTTTTATCAAGCCTATCGAACAAGTTTGAGACCGCTTCATCTACATGCCCCAGTGCCTTGGGGAAAACAACCAAGCCGTAAATGCTTAAGGTGAAAACATCAACCTTTTTCTTTATACCCGGGTGCACCAAAATTAGATCTCACAAATTTTTCCAAGGTATGCATCTGATGTCCCCTTTTTGCCTAATTCGGGCTGCAACCCATTGCTCATTCATTCCCATGATATTCATCAGTTTCTTTAGGAAAATCGGGACGTTGGCGACTCTCGAATAGGCTTTTTCAACTTGTATCTTCGGGCATCAAAGTAAGGTCGTGTATTCTTCTATGGTGGGCACCAAATCAACCCTCCCGAAAGTGAAACAACTGTACGCAAGATTCTAGTACTAAGTGAGAGCTCGAAATAAGTGTTTATCTACCTTCATGTATAGTAGATATGGCAGATCACCATAATTACTATAAAAGAGCTGTCTAATCTCATCGTCCCACTGATCCCATATCTCTTTCAATTCTTGTAGGTTATTTTGGGTCACGCTGATGCGAGTGAAGTCCCACAACTCTGACACATATCCATCCACAAGACTATCACCTTTTTCTTGCTATATTTTTTCGAACCAAATTCGAATGGCCGTATTATCTTCCAGTTTATCAAGAAACCCCCTTTCCATGATAAGCTCTCTATTTAAATACCGAATGTGAATCAACACCTTTTTATGTTGAACATGCCATGCAGTCAAATTCAAAGTAAAACACAGTAAGTCAGTATAACATGAAGCAAAAGTTCAAAGCATGTGAGAAATAATAAGTAAAGCGCCTATTCAGGTAACTACTAGGGTTTGGCATGGTTCTACCTAGGGTAAGCTCTTAGGGCTCACTATATGCGGCTCGGTTCTAAAGTAAAGATACCTGAACCGGTAGATTCCTCGATCCTCACCCATTATAGGCTCACACAGACCAAGTTCAATTCAGGGGAATACATTTCCCTATGGCTATACGAAGATGAAAATCTCACGAAGACATAGGTACGGATGTATCCCTAAAGCAATCAGCTATCCTATACGGAGGTGAAAACCTCACGAAGGAATAACTTCTCACTCCCACTTAAGAGGGGTAAAATCAGACGATTATGCAGTGTGATGTGGACAAGTATGCTAAGACTCGAACCAACAGAATACATATCCAAGAAATAAGAAATCAAAAAAAGAAATGCAACAAAAGGACCGTAATTTAAAACTGAATTATCAATTTTTTGGCAGAAAGACGAAAAATAATCAATTTACGGCTTGACTCTCTTATTTCTCCCCAGCGGAGTCGCCAAGCTATCGAAACCATTTTTGATAAAACGGGGTTGACTTTTTATTAAAAAATGAAAACGGAGTCGCCACCAATCTTTTTTGGTGTGATCGGATCACCTTGTAATGTAACCATTTTAATAAAATTTTAAATTTACTAAAACAATCATTTTTGGTCTACAAAATCCAAAAAACGGGTTCAGGAGCCGGTCATGTACGAGGAAGGATTAGCACCCTTGATACGCCCAAAATTGGTACCTAACTGATTACTTAATGTCTTAATGCTGAAAGTTGAAAACTTGAAAAGAAATTTAAAATAAGATCCTTTTTTATTAATGTTATAAAACGTTTGAATAAATTGAAAGAAGGTTAAAGGCCCACTCGTCTCAAGGTAACAAAATACCACATCCCGTAAGTTAGGACACAATATTTAGAACCTTAGAGAATAAGCTTGCCTTTAATTTTTATTGAAATTTCGTATTTTGAAGTCTTAAAAGGGTATTTTTGCTATTTTGGTTTAACGAAAAAAACCACAACCCCGTAAGTTAGAGTACAGTTTCTCGAATTCCCAAAACATGAAATATTGCCTTATGTCGAGATTTCTTTCCCCTTTTTTACAAATTTGAATACGTGTTAAATTCCTTATGTTTTAAAGAAGTTGTTTAATGCGTAAAAGGGGGCTATACATGGCTAATAACGATAGTACAACATACATTTGAAATAACCGTGGCATAATATGCATAATATAAAAACCACGGCATTGATATCAACATATCACAATATTAACAAGCATAAACAAAGACAATTATAACGATGCGAATAATAATATCGAGAACAATCATAACAATAATAATAACATAAATAACAACCATAATAAATGTGAAAACAAAAAAAAAACAAAATAATGTGATAATAACAAATAATAAATAATAAACAAAAATGTGAAAACAAAAATCCAATAACGGATGTATTGCATAAATAAATTAAATTAATAAGGTATTTGATTTTTTTAAAAGGAATTAAACAAAATAATAAAAAATATTTTTTAAGAAAAAATGAGAAAAAAATGAAGTTTAACATGCCTAGGACCGATTTGAGATTAAAATAAAATGCGTGCGTGAGGAGGCTGGCGGCTGGGGGGAACTTAGGTGCGGCACCTAGGGTTTTATTTTTCTTTTTCTGTCATCTTTTGTTGTTGATTTTAGGTTTAGTTGGGCTAGGGTTTGGTTGGATTTGGGCTGTTTGGACCAATTGTAAAATGGGTGTACTGTTTTAATTATTTTGGACCTTTAATTATTGGGTTTTATTTATTATTATTGGGCCGGGCAGAATTTGGGTTTCACAAAAATTATATGACATTTTTAGAAGTTAATTTTTAAGTCAAACAATTGGTCCAATGGGTAATTGAATTTGAAAATTGGACCTAAGATCGTCAATTGAGCCTAGGAGGTCAAACCAGACCCCATATGTGAA
>JABFAF010277402.1:483-13646 GCA_013677275.1 Gossypium schwendimanii | reverse complement strand
ACAACACTTGTAGCACTAGAATGAAGAGGAGAAGAAGAGAAGAGATGAGTAGAGAAGAGAAAAGAAAAAAGGAGAAAGAGAGATGAGAGGATTTGACACAAGAGGAGAGGGAAAAAGGGAAGAATAAAACAGAAAAGAGAAATGAGCAAACCCGAGAGGTACTTCCCAAGACTTAGCAAATATCGACACCAAAAGCTAATTGGCGAACACGAAACTGACCCAAAATCGAAACTCTTAGTATCTAAAAAACAAAGTCGACTGATACAACCCCAAGAAGTTCTTCCAAATGTCGAAAATGACAAACTTTTACCCCCTAGCTAAAATCTCAAGGGTTGAATAACCCCAAACGACACACACTTCCCCCTTCTCAAATTCCTTGATTTTCTCTTAAAAATCCTCCCCTTATCCTTCCTTGATTTTCTCCACCCAATCACAATCCCATTATTCTCTCAATGACTCACTCCTCCATTCAAATTCCATAGCATTTCAGTCAAACTCTACCACCTGACTGCACAGGTGATAAAAATAAACACTCCACAGTGTAGCACAGGAGTCGAACCTAAGACCTTAAGAATACTTCATACACCACCTACCACTGGTCCATTAGGCTCTTTTTGTCATAAAACAAGCACTAAAATTTATAAAGCCTATATGCCAGTGTCAAGATTCAAATAAAAGCAAAACTAAAAAATTCTGCAAAAGCCAATACTTGAACCCAGGCTTCTCAAACACTCCCAAACACACCCAAATTCCTTAGCCATTAAAGCAAACAAGCAAATTGTGACAATTCATGCAAAAATTAAAGACTTGAATTTTGGGGCGTTAGAACAAATGTTCTCCACAGCTGACTCACTGATATTCGTGTCCAAAATATAAACTAGATAGACTTCGCATCCTTTGCGCACCAATTTGCAGCCACTAGAGGGGAGATTAGATAATATAAGTAATCTCTATGCTCTCCAACAATCACTATCTCTTTTCCAATGGAAGTTTTCAAGGTAACCCTCTTTACAACGTAGTCCAAACTAACTTGGTGTGTAACATCCTATTTTTAGTAAAATCATAATAGTGATTTTGGGACCACAAATCTAACGTAAACATATTTATTTTAACATTATTTTAATGTCTACAGCATGTTAGTATTATCGTATAAAAATTTTGTTAAGAAATTTTACAATTTGCATGCTTAATTTGATAAAAGGACTAAATCGCATAAAGTGCAAAACTAGTTTTCTATAGGCTAAAGGCATTAAATAGCTATAGAACCTTATAGTATGAGTCATTATGTTGTAATTAGACCATTAATGGTTTTAGTGATGTGCATGGCTTGGTATTAGTGAAATTTTTAATGTTTTAAAATGGTAAAAAGGTAAATGAGTAATTAAACTAGAATAAACTAAGTAAATAATGTTCACCTTATTCATTTTCATCAAGCCACCACCGAAAATACTCTATTCAAAGAAGCTAGGGTTTGGCCATCTCTATTTTGCTTGCTTGGTAAGATATTTTGTCCCGTTTTTAATAATTTCTATATTTTCGAGATCATTGTAGCTTAATCTAGATAGCCTGGGGACTAATTTGTAAAACTGTTAAAAGATTAAAGTTTTTCCATGAATGAATATAGGTTTTTTTTGATGTTTTATAGAAGGAAATGGTTAGTTGTTGTTAGATAAATGGCTTTAGTTAAGTGATTTTTGATGAAATTGTCAAATAGGGGTTATATTGAAATATAGAATACCCTAAGGTGAAATCCTTAGTTACTTTTACAGGCGGATACTTTATGCACCAAACTTTAGTTTTCTAGAAGCATGTAAAATGGTGGTCTATGCTACCATAGTGCACCAAAATAGGTAACCTTCACATTTATTTTCCTTCTTCTCAGATTTTCCAAATTTAGGGTGTGGATTAAAACCTCACTAGCAAAAGTTGAGATTGAACCTCTTGCATTTTTGAAAGAAATATGAGAAAATTTTTCCAACAAATGGATATTCTGATATAATTTTGGTAGATGCATCTACAAGTTAATCATTTGTGAGTTATCAAATCACATCGTATAGTTTGCAAGATTACTTTTTTAAATATTTGTTTTAAAAACAAAACTTTTAGATTATGCAATCGCGACAATTATTGCTATTGTTGTTTAATTTTTTTCTCTAGCTCATAATGATTATAGAATGCTAGATTGTCAGTGCGAGTAACTATCACAAAAGCTATTGTTTATACGTATAAAATGGTTTAGTAAAATATATGAAGTAAGTGCCATGGTAGCTAAACCATATCTTTTGAGAATAAAACTTTTTGTACAAAATGAATCGACACTTGTATGCATCATGCCAATAAGTTTTGATAAATGCTCCCCACTATAATTGGCTTTTGTTCAGGAGCCAAGTACAACCCATTTTAGAATTTTTGAATGTACGATGTATCTTCAAGTGCTCCACCGCAATGCACAACTTTGATTCAAAGAAATTTGAGAAATATTAATTATGAATCTCCCTGTATTATTAGATGTCTTAAATCAAATTGGAGATTCAATTATAGTATGATTCGGTTATTTCAACTTTGATTTTACAAATTTTCCCAACATAAAGGGGAGAGAAATGATAAAAATTTGATAAATTAAATTATTTGGAATGAATTATCATTATCTAGATCCTCATAGAAAGTAATTTGAATAAAAATGTCAAGAAGATAATTCACTTTATTACAACTTAACTACCGGATGCATTTACTAACTTGACAAGAATAACCAAGTGCTATATACCAACTAATATTTAGATTTGAATTGAAGTCCCAATAGTACAACTTGTTAGACTAAATAATGGTAATTCATGCTTGAAGCATGGTAGTTTGATTGCTTCCAAAAATAAAAATTATTCTAAAAGAAAATAACAGATCTAGATGGTCATATAATGGAAGCGGGTGTTCTAAAAGAGACTTGAGACATAGCTAATTATTAAAACTCTAGAAGAGATATAGGTACCTGAAATTGAAGATGAAAATAATGAAAATAAAGAGATATTGATAAGTTATGCCAATATAAGAAATACAAAATTGTAAAAAATAGAAAATTATCGACAACGATTTTGCATGCAATATTATTGTTGAAATAATGAAAAATAAGGAGGATCTTGAATAGATTTGTTAAGAAAAATAGATATGAAATAGATTGACAAAATGGAAAGACGCAGTTCAAGTAAAATTAAAATTGAGAAGTTTTTGGACCATTCGTCCAAATATCTAAAGGTATAAAGCTAGTGAGGGTACTTTTGGATCTAGTGCCCTAAGATAGTATATTCATTTGTACACTTGTATTTTTTTCGAACAAATTGGCTAGTAAAATTATTCATGAATTACATTAATATCCTTTGTATATTGTCCTTTCCAGTCTGATTGGAGAGATACTTTATCTTTGGCATAAAAGCAGATAATTCCTAGAAGACAAAGACATATGTGAATGACAGGACTGACAGTACATCGGGTAGGACCCAAGTAAAATAGATCCTGAATTCGATTATAGATTTATTCACTTGTGAAGTTCATAGTATGGCATACCTCAATCCTGAGTGGATGATGGACTATGTATGTGCGACTCGTATACCTTAATGGAAGTAAAAACACAATAAGCTATATACAACTTTGAGAAATTGTTATTCTTCTCGAAAATAGTGAGAATTTATTTCTATGTATAAATTCTATTTTCTAGGAATAACAATTCTATCAGTTTCTATAAGTGAGAGTGAATTATTTTCCTACTGAAAGTAAAGAAAATATTTCTGTTTCTATGTTTGATTCAAAATTGTTTGAGCCCACACTCGAAGTAGTTCGTGGTATAAGAATAGTAGAGAAGGTCATTTTGTTAATAGCTGAGAATGTCTAGGATCCGTCTAGCCCAAAACACGAGTTCTATTTTGACAGAAGGTTTATTGTTATAAATATCACGAACTGGCTCAATTTTAAAAATTTTATTTTTTCATTGTGCTAGGAAACCACTTTCGAATAAGATTTTTTCGTTAATTGATATCAGAGTCAGGTTGCGCTATGTCTATATAGTATAAACTGATACTGAAAAATTCTCTCTTCATGTGATAAATTTTTTGATGAAACGTGGCATTCTTGTAATTATCAACATATTTAGGGTTATATATGTTAATTATTGTATGTTTTTATTTTATTATATATGATAAAGTAATTTTACTAAAGTTGTGATTCCTAAAAATTAAAGTGGTTGTAATTTAATTTTTATTGGGATTGTAATTAGATTTTGGACCATCATCTCCATGCAGGATATATTTTCTTGTTTTAGAATAATTCATGTGAGCTGAAAACAAACATAAATCTTATGTGACTAGCATTTTTTACGAAACCTGGAGAACTAATAAGCATCCAAGGTGATCGAGAGGATGTAAGCCCAACCTGACCAACCGATAATAGATCAACAGTGGTTTGATAAAGTAGTGGTTAGCAGTAGCTTGGTAATGGCCAGCGACTGTGGTCGACGATGGCCAACAACATCTCGGTGGTCAGCGGTAACATTAGCATTGCTTCGAGCAAGAGTAAGTATGGTTGATGATGGGTCATTCTTGGTGGAGTTGACTATTCAACCAACCTTCCCATTTTGAGATTTTGGAATAGCATTTGAAAAATGAACAATGTGATAAATATAACCAGTGTATGGTTTTTGGTGATGCAACAAATTTTAGCTTGGGAAAAGATGGTGAACTTTGATTTATCAAAAGAATGGATATGTCTGCTAAAAATTATTTAAGGCAAGAGTTGTTAAGAGGCTCATCAAGGACCCTTCTCACTCCATCCAAGAAGTGTCAAAATGTATCAAGATTTGAGAAATCTGTATTGGTGGCTTCGAATGATGAAAGAAATAACAAAATACGTCTCAACTTGTTTGACTTGTTAGCAAATTAAAGTAAAGCATCTAGTTACTTCAGGAAAGTTGTATCCTTTAGAGATACCAGAGTGGAAGTGGGATAAGATTACTATGGATGTTGTATCAGGTCTTCCCCTCAGTCCTTTGAAAAAGAATTCATTCTGGGTGATCATAGACCGACTCACCAAATCAGCTCATTTCTTGCTTATACACACTGCTTATTCACTAGAAAAGCTACCTAAGCTTTATGTCTCTGAAATTGTACGTCTTCATGGAATTCCATCATTCATAGTTTTGGACTAAAATCTGAGGTTTAGATTGAGGTTTTATAAGCAACTACAAGAATTTTTGGGAACCAAGCTGCGATTCAATACTACCTTTCATCCTCAGTCAGATGGACGGTTTGAAAGAGTGATTGAAGTCTTAGAAGACATTCTAAGAAGTTGTGTGATTGACTTTGGGCTGAATTGGGAGAGATATCTTCCTTTGGTTGAATTTTCATATAATAATAGTCATCATGCAAGTTTGGGTATGCCACCATTTGAAGCTCTATATGGAAGAAGGTGCAGAACACCCACTTGTTGGGGGAAACATAGTGAGAGGAAATTTTTAGGTCCTGAGTTAGTTTGAGAAATAGAAGAAAAGGTTTCTATCATGAGAGGAATTACCCGATGCATGACTTAGAGTTGGCCGCCATTATTTTTGCTCTAAAAATTTGGTGCCATTACCTCTACGGTGAAAAGTGTCACATCTTTACAGACCATAAAAGTTTGAAGTATCTAATGATGCAGAAGAAACTGAATCTGAGACAACAACTGTGGTTAGAGCTATTGAAAGACTACGATCACGTAATTGATTACCATCCTGGAAAGGCAAATGTTGTTGTAGATGCTTTAAGTCGTAAATCATTGTTTTCTTTAAGAGCAGTGAATGTACAATTATCCTTGAAGGGTGATGGTTCTATTATAGTTGAGCTTGGGGCTAGGCCATTATTTCTTCAACGAGTTTGGGAATTGCAAAATGATGACTCGAAGTTAGTAGCCAAACAAGAGATGATCCAAAGTGATTCAACTGCAGAATCCACTGTAAGTGACAATGGTATGATGTATTTTCGTACTGACTATGTATTCTAGATAATTTCGAGTTAAAACAAGATATTTTGTCAAAAGCTCATAGCAGCACGTACTCCATTCATCTAGGTAGCACGAAAATGTTTAATGACCTAAAGAAAATGTATTGGTGGCCAGGTATGAAGCATGAGATTTCTTAATTTGTAACCAAATGTCTAGTTTTCCAACAGGTAAAAGCTAAACATCAAGTACCATCAGGATTACTATAGCCTGTCACTATACCTGAATGGAAATGGGAGAGAGTCACTATGGATTTTGTATCAGATTTACCTCTGTCACCGAAGAAAAAAGACTCTATCTAGGTTATAGTTGATAGACTTACAAAATCAGCTCATTTCATTCAGATACGTATTGATTTTTCAATAGAGAAGTTAGCAGAGTTGTACGTATCTGAGATTATCCGATTGCATGGAGTTCCACTAGCGATCATTTCTGAAAGAGATACGAGATTCACCTTAAGATTTTGGGGTAAGCTTCACAAGGCTCTTGGAACTAAATTTAATTTTAGCATAGCATATCACCCTTAGATAGGTGGGCAATCAGAGCGGGTAATGTAACACCCCTAACCCGTATCCGTCGTCGGAATAGGGTTATAGAGCATTACCGTAAGAATTAACTTAAAATCATCAAGTTTCCAAACATTTCATAAATCATAGAATAAATAATTCAAACACATGCTTATTGTCCTTTATTTGTGCCCTCGGGGTGTTAGAAACACTTTAGAAAAGATTCGAGACTAAACCGAAAACATTTAGAATTTTATAGAAAAACATAGAAAATTTCACACTCCAGGGGTCACACGGCTGTGCGGCCAGGCCGTCTGACTCACATGGCTAAGACACACGTATGTCTCAGGTCGTGTGGACATTTGAAGTAAGGGCACACAGCCATGTCTGTACCCGTGTAACTCTCTGACTTGGGTCACAGGACCAAGCCACATGACCAAGCCACATGACCAAGCCACATGCTCGTGTGCTAGGCCGTGCAACTCTCGAAATGGCCTCACATGTCTGGGTGCTAGGCCGTGTAACTACCAGACTTGCAACTCCTTGAACCTATAGGGGACAGACGGTAGTGTCGCATGGCTGTGTATCACACACAGCTGAGAAACACGCCCGTGTCCTAGGTTGTGTAGACAAGAAATGGGCTAATTTCAAGCCATTTCTTTCACCCAATTTAAACTCACACATACAAGTCATTTGCATAACCAATCAAGCTTCAAAACATGCCTAATACATGCATAATAAGGATAATTCAATATAGCATCTACAAATACAACCAATATGCCAAAATACACCTCAATCATAACAATCAAATATACTTAAACATATGCATAGTTTAGCCATTCATCAACCATTCATTTCTAATCTATTTCCATACCAAACTTACAACAATGACCACATGCCAAAATCACATTTAAGCATACTTAATAAGTCATTCAAAACAAAACTTTACTTGACCATTCCTACACCAACCATCAAAGCATTAAAATGCCAAAAGTTCATCAACCATAAAACCATATTTACAAGCCAAACATAATGACTATCTCATCAAACACAATTCACCTATACATGCCATTATAAACATGACTCAAAAAATCAAAATCTACCAAAATAGTCGTGGGATAGTGTGATAAGTCTCCGACGAGCTTGCAAACAGATCGTGTAACAACCATTTTTCAATGGTGTCAGAAACAGTGGTTTCGAGGCCACCAAATCCGATGAGTAAGTTCATAAATATTATTATTTAATATTTAAAAGTTAAATGTGACTTTGAAATGGTTTTTTATTTGATAATTTATGTTATTTAAGCGATTTATTAAGTTCGAGTGGTAAGACCCCGAGGTCAAGTGGTTTTAGAAAATGAGGTATCGGGACCTCATTTCTATAAAGTGAGTTGTAAATATTTTTATAGATATTTACAAAGTGTCATTAAGGTGGTATTAATTTTTCGTTGAAAAATTTTGACGTTTTGATAGTTAATTAATTGAAAAGGACTAAATTGTAAAAGCTTCAAAAGTTGAATTCTATTAATTAAACGGATCAATTAGCTTTGAAAAGGTGAATTACTAGACTTGAATGGTAATTATACCATATTTAATGTGAGTGGATATTCATGGATAGGTTGCATGGTAAATTTCATGATTTAAAAAAGGTATATTAGTAATTTAACAATTAAAACTAAAATAAACCAAATAGCAATTGTGTGGGGAGGAAATATCATTAGACCAAGCTGAAATTTTGATGCATCGTATGTGATTTGATCTCAGTTCTAATAATTTTTACGTTTTTGAGATCGTTGCAACTAGGTCCAGCTAGCTCGTACCTTCTTTTTTGAAACTGTTAAAGATTTAAAATTTTTCCAATAATCAACCTTGTGATTTTAGATGTTAAATGATGAATTTGAGGTGTTAGTTGTTATTTATAAGTATTTTATTAAGTGGTTTTTGATGAATTATCGATTAGGGACTAACTTCTTAAAAAAATTAAAGTACAATGATTTGATGTGAAATTATTGCAATAATGGGCTGAAATGGGTGCCATGAATATTCAACTATTATAATTTGGCATTAAAAATAGTTAATTTGCATGTTTTGGGCTCAGGGACTAAATTGAATAAAAGTAAAAATTTAGGGGTAGTTTTGTAAAAATGTAAAAAATGATTAAATTGCATAAAATAAATTGTTTTACTATCTAGATTAATAAATTGAATGATTTATTAATTTAGATCAAGATTGAGTGGAAAATTGAGGAAAATGGAAAATTTACCAAAAAACCCCTGTACTTTGATATTTATGCAATTTAGCCAAGTAAGTTCGTTATACAATTATTCCTAATTGTATTGAATATTTCATACTATTTCATTATTTTTTAAATCTTAAATGTTATTTAGCTATGTTTTAAGAAATTGAAACGTAACGTTAATTCGGACTCTGTGCTTAGCAAGCTTCGTGCTGGTGATATTCGAGCTTTGTGCCTAGAGGCTTTGTGCCGATGATATTCAGGCTTTGTGTCTAGCAGGCTTTGTGCCGGTGATATTCGGGCATTGTGCCTAGTAGGCTTTGTGTCGCTAATATTCGGGCTTTGTGCCGGCAATATTTGGGCTCTGTGCCTAGTGGGCTTTGTGTTGGTGTAATTGTATCAGGCCTCAAGCCTAGCATATTTTGTTTTGGTGTGTTATATAGATAACTGGTACAGTAAATATTGTTTCAGTTATCCAATGTTGTTTTATTTGGTTTAATAGGCATGACAAAGGAAAAGTAAGTTTTGTGCTTCAAATGAACTATGTCATGAAATTATGAAAGGGATTGAAATGGTAAGTTTATAACTGGGATGTAAATAGAATGGTTTATAATCTTATGAAAAGATTGATGATTATGTATTACGACTTATAAATCCTAGTATGTTATATATGAAAAGTATATGTGATCTTATTAAATATACTCAATTGTGAGTTGAATGGTGTTCAATAGGTTTATACTAAGTTTAAAGTATTAGTGTTGAATCATGTTTAATCTATGTATTATAGTATTGAAGTGATAAGTTATGTTCCATGTTCTATGAGCTTATTAAGCATTCATTGCTTACGTAGTTGTCTGTCTCTTACTTTACAAATTATCGGAAGCTCGTCGGAGATCTATCACACTATCCATTGATTATATTGGTAGATTCTGATGTCTTGATCAAGGTTATAATGGCATGTATAGGTGGACTTGTGTATAAATAATCTAATGGTTGTTTTGGTATGTACAAGTATCATTATGGTTAATGTACTTATGGTATCTTGATGGTTGGTGTTAATATGGTTAACTTGATGCATGATTTTATGACCAAAGAGGTAAGTTTGACATGTTTGCAATATGGTTAACTAATTTATGCTTTAATAAGAAATTTAGTTAATTATGTTCAATGTGGTCGATTATGGTATAACTTGGTATGGAATGAAGCTAAATATATATGGATTAGTTATGATCAAATATGTTTAAGTTTAGGTATATGTGTGTTTGAGATGCATGAGAATAATGGTTCAAATGGTAAGTTATATTGACATGGTATCAGTCAATTATGGTATGTTTTATAATGGTAGCAAGGTGACCAATTGTGCATATGTTTGGTTAAGTTGAATGCTTGCTTTTGAGGTGCCTTATATGGCATATTGGTTGAATGAAATTCGGTCATTCGAATTGGTCTTACTATGCATGTTTTAGGTATGTTTTAATACTTGATTATATGTGCAAATGACTTTTAGGCGTGTACTTGAATTGGGTGAAAGAAATGAATTGAATTTGGCCTATTTCTTGTCCACACGGCCTAAGACACGGGCGTGTGTCTCAGTCGTGTGTGACACACGGCCATGCAACACAGTTGTGTGTGACACACAGTCCTCTGTAAGTTTCAAAGGGTAGCAACTCAGTAAGTTACACGACCTGGGACACGGGCGTGTGTCTCAGCTGTGTGAGTCACACTGCCTGGCCACACTTAGCAAAATTCATCACATGGTAAGGTAAATTTCATAATCATAATACATATGAATTCATACTTTCATAGCATAGCTATACATACTTTGATCATCCATACTTCATACCTTTCCATAATTTCATAGTGTAATCAATCGGAGCCCTTATCGGTTCATCCCTTTACATGCCCTTTGAACTACTTAGAATAATATCAGATACACGAGAAGCTCACATAAAGTGTGCTAACACATGGTTGAAACCATTCCTTTCCTTTTTCTTTACGTAATTGCTCATATGAACCATAAATGGGCCTGCTCATACAAGCAGATGGTTAGAATGTAGCTACCCTATGCCGCTCGCACACACTGATGAGTATCTACAACAAGTGCCAGAACTTAGCCATCGGTAGGATGTTCAGGACCAGCACTCGAAACATGGTAACCCTAATGACATGTCATTTGTATCCTATATATTCTTAAGGTTCAAACGGAGCTTGATAGTTGTCATGACGTTGTTGTATTTCTGTTGAAGCATAATACGATAAATAACATAATAGCATTTAAATCAAATACATTAAAACACTATTTAAACTTACGAACTTACCTCGATCACAAAAACGACGAAATAGGATTGACTAGTCTGATACTTTATCTTTCGCTTGATCTAGATCCCGACGAGGCTTAACTTGATCTAAATAATCATATTCCATCCATTAAATATTTATTCTATTCAATTCAGTCCAAAATACATACTTTTGTAAATTTAAACTTTTACCCCTAATATTTTAATTTCTTTACAATTTAGTCCTTAAGTCCGTAAATTAAAATTCATGCAATTTTATCCACATACAAAGCTAGCCAAATTCAATATACACCCGTAGCAACTCATACAATTCATTATTTTACAATTTCACATTGTATTTTACACATTTTACTAATAAATTCCTAATTGACATTTTCAACAAAAATCACTTCCCAAATTTTTTATTTATCAAGAAGGATTCATTTTCTTCCATCAAACATAAAAAACCACATGAATACTTTCATGTTAAAACCTTAACCTTTTAACAATTTTGCAAATTAGTCCTTGGGCTAGCTAGATCAAGCTACAACGACTTTAAAAACATTGAAATCATTAAAAATGGAATGAAAATTCACTCACATGTACAAGGAAGAGCTTGGTTGAATCCTTAAATTATTATTCAGTGGAGAATTCAGTTGAAAAGTATGAAAATGAAGAAGATGGACCTATTTTCTTTTAGTTAATTTATCTTTAATTATCTATTTACCATTTTATCTTTTCAAAACATTAATAATTTTAATAAAATCAATCCCATAAATTTCCACTGTCACTTAAATGGTCTAATTGCCACTTAAAAACTCTTACATTAAGTTCTATATCCATTTAATACCTTTAGCTACTAGAACTCTACTTTTACATATTTTTCAATTTAGTCCTTTTTACTTTAATTAAACATGCAAACAATAAACTTTCTTAGCAAAATTTTTATATAATACTACTAAATTTTTGAAGATATGTTACGTTGCTGTGTTCTGGAGTTTGCAGGTAGCTGGAAAAGATATTTACCACTAGTAGAGTTTGCTTATAATAACAACTATCAATCTAGTATTAAATTGGCACCGTTTGAGGCCCTGTATGAGAGGAAATGCAAAACACCATTGTATTGGTCATAGTTGAGTGAATCCAAGCTATTTGGTACAGACTTGATTCGTGAGACTGAAGACAAAGTCTGTGTAATAGAGGACTATTTAAAGGCAGCACCGGATCGTCAGAAGTCATATGTTGACATAAAACGAAGAGATATAGAGTTTGTTGTTGGGGATCGAGTATTCTTAAAGATCTAACCGTGGAAAAAGTTGTTTCATTTTGGTAAAAAGGGAAAGTTGAACCCAAGGTTTACTGGGCCCTATGAAATCATTGAAAGAGTTGGTCCTCTAGCTTATAGGTTAGCTCTACCCTCGAAATTTGAAAATATTGATAATTTTTTTCATGTCTCAATGCTGAGGTGATATATATCAGATCCTTCACATATAATAGCTCCTTGTGAAGTAGAGATTCAACCTGATTTGTCATATTATGAAGAACCGATCAAGATTTTAGCACGTGAGGTAAAGGAACTCCGAAACAAAAAAATACCGTTAGTTAAAGTCTTGTGGAATTGTCACGGGGTTGAAAAGGCTACATGGGAAATAGAAGAATTGATGAAATCATAGTACCCAAATCTATTTTCGGGTAAGATTTTCGGGGACAAAAATTCCTTTTAGGGGGAGAATTGTAACAACCTGTTTTTAGTGATATCAAAACAGTGGTTTTGAGACCATAATTTTAATGAGTAAATTATTATATTATTATTATTTTAATGTTTATGGGATCTTATTTAGGTTATATTAAAATTTTGTTAAGAAATTTTGATGTTTATGTAGTTAATTATGTAAAAATGACTAAATCATAAAAAGGGAAAAAAGTTGAGTTCTATTAGTTAAATGGGTCAAATGGCCATGAAATCTTAAACTAAGGGACTTGAATGGAAATTATACCAATAAATGGGTGTAACGCATAGGTTTGTGCAAGTGTACACAGTCATTATCAATTAATAAGTAAGTATCGAGTTATCGTCTCCACAAGGATTGTATTTGTGCTAAGTCACTTAATTTGTAAAATTATATTAACA
>JABFAF010277372.1:494-12327 GCA_013677275.1 Gossypium schwendimanii | reverse complement strand
GGTGGTCGGAGCTAGAAAAGGAGGGTTTTTTAACCACGTTCTCGATCCCCACCTAAAGATCCGCCCTTTTAGTCCCAGAAAGATGAAAAATGAGGGGGCTTTTGTACCCCTACCAGTCGATTCCAATGCTGAAGATAGTCTTCGGCGACGGGCTTTCGAGACAGGTAAATATCCTTTTTCTTTTCTCTTTCGTTTTGTTTTTTGGTTTAGAAGAATAGAAAGAAAAAATATATATATATAATAAACAATAGAAGATAGAAATAAAAGAGCAAGAGCAAAAAAAAAAAGAACTTTGGAATAAACCTTTTTTAGTTTTTCTTGATCTGCTTTCATTAACTATTGTAAAAAGAGAAGAAGAAGATACAGAAGGAAAATTCGGCTTTTTATAGCCGATTTGTTTTCTATTTTTCCTATTATTTTTGCTGTTTGCATGTTGATCCTTCTTTTGTAGGTGATTGACATGCGCCGGTGATGGGACAGTGGCGGTGACAGATGTGCGGCGGTGGCAGTTCGTAGGTCAAGGGTCTAGGGTTTTTCTGTTTCTTTCTTTTTTTGAAAATGGGTTTTGGGCTTGTGATTGTATTGGGCCTAGGTTAATTTGATTGGGCCATGAGGATTTTGGGCTTGTAATTGGGTCAAAATTTTGTAAATGGGCTGTTAGTAATTTGGTTTATTTTCTGGTATGGGCCCAGGCAAAAATGGGCTTGTACAGCTGCCCCTCTTTGCTCGTTGTCGTGTAACGAGAACAGAACAAAGACCAAGAAAGACCAATTTTGCCTAGTCCTGCCGAGCCTTGACTTCCTTTGATGCCTGTCTTTTTACGTAGCTTCATTCCAGTCCACTGCATCTTGTTGCTTTAATCCACTCCACTGCACTTCAGAGAAATCTGACTTGTAGCTCCAATCTTCATCGCAGCAACTTTAGGAGTATGAAGTTTGTGTTTTTAGTCTACTCCTCTGCAACGTCAGGGAGATAAGACTTGTGTCTTCAACCTGCTCCACTGCAACTTCAGGGAGATAAGGTTTGAAAGGATAAGATCTAATTTGACCCTCTGCAACTTCAAAGGTGTAGGATTTATCGTTTTAATCCGCTTCACTGCAACTTCAGGGAAGTAGGATTAGTACCTTCAGTCTGCTCCACTGCAACTTCAGGGAAGTAAGACTTGTATATTCAACCTGTTCCACTGCAACTTCAGAGGAATAAGGTTTATAGCTCCAATAAAGTCTGATGTGATCCGTTCTACTGCAACTTTAGAGAGATAAGATCTATCATTTTGACTCGTTCCACTGCAACTTCAGGGAAATCGGACTCATATCTTCAACTTGCCCCACTGCAACTTCAGGGGGATAAGGTTAGTGACCTCAACCTGCTCTACTGCAACTTTAGAGAGACAAGGTTTGTGACTTTGCCGATCTATTCTCTGGGGAACATGACCTGCACAGTCCATTTTATGGACCTATTTATGCCTAGTGTTTAGGATGCCATGATCTAGATGAAGTAAATGCTCCTAACTAGATGTGTATGAAATATATTTGCATGAATGCAGAATGTCATGAGAATGATCCCTTCTTTAATGTTAGGATTGTCATTATTCATCAAGGTTTTATCACTAATGCCTTTTTGTTCGGCCGATGTTCTTTAATAAAAAATCTGAAGAGATAGTCGCGACTTAGACTACTCTTTCTCAAATGCTTCCAACCCTTAAGCTTGGTTAGTTCTAAATAATAGTCCTATTTCGAGTCCTCATATCATTTAGAAGCTTTCAGAGTAATATTTAGAACTCTTTCTTCTTGAATATTGTTAGTCCAGTAATCGTTATTTCAATGAAAAACGCTTGAAAAAGATTATTAGAATGGACAAGATGAAACTTTGTAGAGAGCAAAGCTCGAAGTGAATGAATTAATCAAGAAAGCAAAATTTTCTAGAATACAAAATGAGGATAAATTAAACAAGATAGGATATTTCGTCAAAATACAAAAATGGAAATAGGTGCCCCAGATATCATAGTATGAGCTTCTCTGTACAACTTTTCTGAAGACCATTTTGAGTTTGACATGTGTTTAGGAGATCTACAGAACTTTGTTGATGCCCCAAGATGTCTCCTACCCTTTCCTATTGATTCAGGTATAGCAAGATCACCACATGCCCCAATCTGATCCAAAATTTGAGCTGCCCTTTTCAGGTTTTCAACTCAAATCCCCTTTGGTCTCAGGCGCCCTTTGCGGGTTTTCACCTTGGCCTCTCCCTTTTTTTTTATTTTTTCGAATTCACAGGATTAGGTAAGTTCTTACCATCCATCTCGGTCAAAATCAGTGCTCCTCCAGAAAAGGCTTTCTTTACCACATAAGGTCCTTCCCAATTTGGCATCCACTTTCCTCTAAAGTCTCTTTGTAAGGGAATGATTTTCTTCAGTACCAAGTCTCCTTCATGGAATTCCCGGGGACGAACCTTTTCGTTGTAAGCTCTCATCATTCTCTTTTGGTACATTTGACCATGAAGTATAGCTCGTAATCTCTTTTCTTCGATCAAATTCAGTTGATCATACCGGGATTGAATCCACTCTGCTTCATCTAGTTTCAGTTCTGATAAAACTTTGAGAGAAGGAATTTCTACTTCTATTGGCAAAACTGCCTCCATTCCATACACCAGTGAGAAAGGTGTTGCCCCGGTAGAAATTCTGATAGACGTTCGATAGGTAAAAAGGGCAAATGGTAACTTCTCGTGCCAATCCTTATAAGCCTCAGTCATCTTCCCTACGATATTCTTGATGTTTTTATTGGCCGCTTCTACCGCACCATTCATTTTCGGGCGATACGGCAATGAGTTGTGGTGCTTGATCTTGAATTGATTACAGACCTCCGCTATTGTGATGTTGTTCAAATTCAATGCATTATCGGATATAATCTTTTCTGGTATCCTATACCGACATATGATCTCCTTTTTTAAGAATCTGCTGACTACTGACTTTGTAACGTTCGCGTAAGAAGTAGCCTCTACCCACTTAGTAAAGTAATCAATAACTATGAATATGAACCGATACCCATTTAAAGTTTTTGGCGAGATCGGCCCAATGACATCCATGCCCCACATAGAGAAAGGCCATAGAGAAATCATGACGTGGAGTGGTGAAGGGGGCACGTGAATCTTGTCTCCATAAATTTGGCACTTATGGCATTTTCTAGCATATTTGATGCAATCCCCTTCCATGGTGGACCAATAATATACGAATCTCATGATTTGCCTGGCCATCATGAAGCCATTAGCATGTGTTCCACAAACTCCTTCATGCACCTCTTCCAAGATTTGCTTGGCCTCCACAACGTCTACACATCTCAACAGCACCTGATCTTTTCCTCTTTTATACAAGATTTCTCCATCTAAGACATAATCGTTAGCCAACCTTCTCAATGTTCTCTTTTCATTCTTAGTCGCCTGGCCAGGATACTCGCGATTCTTTACATATTGCAGTATGTCGTGATACCAGGGGTGGCCATCCCTCTCTTCTTCATCGTCAATGTTGTAACAATGGGCTGGAGCCTCATAAATGCTCATCTGGATAGGCTTCACATCCACTTGCTTGTTTACTTTGATCATAGAGGCTAATGTAGCCAATGCGTCGGCCATCTAATTTTCATCTCATGGGAGATAACAGAAGGTAATGTCATCAAACTCCTCAATTAATTTCAGGACCAGCTTTTGATAATTAATTAACTTGGGGTCTCTTGTCCCCCATTCGCCTTTGAGCTGATAAATTACCAATGCAGAATCCCCATACACTTCTAACACTTTAATCTTGCGTTCAATAGCTGTGCGAATCCCCATAATGCATGCTTCATATTCCACCATGTTATTCGTGCAATCAAAATCTAACTTGCTAGTGAATTGATAATGATCACCGTCGGGAGATACTAAAATTGCCTCGATCCCATTGCCCACAGCATTCGAGGCTCCGTTAAAATTTAGCTTCCAAGGGCGGTCTTCTTGAGAGTCTTTTTCTCCGGTTGCAACATACATCAAATCCTCATTTGGGAAATTGAAGTCTAGTGGCTCATAATCTTCCAGAGCTCTACTGGCCAGAAAATCTACTATTGCTCTCCCTTTTACTGCCTTCTGGTTCACATAGACTATATCAAATTCAGACAGTAGAATTTGCCATCGGGCCATTCTTCCATTCAGAGCAGTCGACTCCATTAGATATTTCAGAGGGTCCAGTTTAGAGATTAACCAGGTTGTATAGTACAACATGTATTGTCTCAATCTCCGAGTTGTCCAAATCAGAGCGCAACATAACTTTTCGATTGGCAAATATCTCGTCTCGCATTCAGTGAACTTCTTACTGAGATAGTAGATCGCTCTTTCTTTTCGTCCTGACTCATCATGTTGGCCAAGCACACATCCCATAGAATTTTTAAATACTGCCAAATACAGTATCAGTGGCTTGTCTGGACAAGGTGGCATTAGTACTGGGGCGTTAGACAAGTAATGTTTGACTTTTTCAAAAGTTTTCTGACACTCTTCATCCCATACACCTGGATTGTGTTTCTTGAGGAGACGAAATATGAGGTCACATTTCTCAGTTAACTGTGAAATGAACCGAGCGATATAATTTAGTCTCCCTAAAAAACCTCGAACTTCTTTTTGAGTACGCGGTGAAGGTAGTTCTTGTATAGCCTTCACTTTGTCTGGATCAATCTCAATTCCTCTTTCACTGACCACGAATCCCAGTAATTTTCCTGATCTGGCCCCGAAGGTGCATTTCGCTGGATTTAGCTTTAGCTGTAATTTTCTTAACCTCATGAACAATTTTCTGAGGACTCGCACATGTTCCCCTTCTGTTCTAGACTTTGCGATCATGTCATCGACATAGACTCCTATCCCTTTATGCATCATGTCATGGAATAAGGTGACCATAGACCTCTGATATGTTGCCCCTGCATTTTTAGCCCAAACGGCACCATTTTGTAACAGAATGTCCCCCACATCATTATGAAGGTAGTCTTCTCTATGTCCTCAGGATGCATCCTAATTTGGTTATACCTAGAAAAACCATCCATGAAAGAGAAAAGTGAGTAACCGGCCGTGTTGTCTACTAAGGTATCAATATAGGGCAACGGGAAATTATCTTTGGGACTGGCTGTGTTCAGATCTCTATAGTCTACACACATTAGCACTTTACCATCTTTCTTAGGAACAGGGACTATGTTGGCTACCCATTCTGAATACTTGACCACTTGTAAAAAACCAGCATCAAACTGTTTCTTAACTTCTTCTTTTATTTGTAACAAGACATCAGGTCTCATCCTTCAGAGTTTTTGTTGAACTGGCTTACATTCTTTCCTTATGGGAAGTCGGTGCACCACTATATCAGTGTTTAACCCTGGCATGTCTTGATAGGACCATGCAAAGACATCTTTGAATTCTTGGAGCAACTCAATGAGATCTCGCTTCATCTTCACATTAATGCAAGCCCCAATTTTCATTTCTTTTCCTTCCCCTAAGCTCACAACTTCTATCGACTCTTTATAAGGTATGATCTATTTTTCTTCTTGTTTTACCATTCTTAACAAATTAGGAGATAAGTTATAACCTTGATCATCTTCAAAATCCTGAAAATCTTCTATACCTATGTCTTGCTCAAAAGGGAACTCTGGGTCAGTAGCAGTGTCGCTTATATCATTAATATCTGGGGACCTGTTATCGAGGTAAAGAGAGATTCAAAGGAAAAGAGTCTAAGAATAATTATATGCATAGTATGTTTATGAATGGAATGGAAAGAATAAAGAATATTTACTCAAAATGAGACTGAATGATATATTTTATTGACAAGATTCTAGACATATGCCTTTTACAAAAGATTCTTGTTGCTCCTAAGCTCAGAGCAACAAGTGTGTTATGAATATTTCTCTGAATTGACTTTAAAAGTTACAGGGATCTCCTCGGCAATCCAATTATTTAGAACACTTCTAAGCTCATAAGGGCGAATGCCTAATAAATTCCCTTATGCCACCTCTTCCTCGTATATTGCATTGATGCTCAGATTCCCTAATATTTCTTCTACAATTCCTTTTCTCGACGTTATCCACTCAGAGTGAATAGTTCCCCCTGATATTAAAGTTCTGGATATGTGAGGGATCATTAGGGGCTCCCATTTAATCTCTTCTCCGTCCAAATGCGCTTTTCTCCTTTCTCGCTTCTTCTCCAATTATTTCCTCTTTTGCTTCGCATCTGGCTTATATCCTAAGCCAAAACGATCTTGTTTGTCCATTAATCTGGGTACATTTACCCTCCCTTGGAGGTGTTTCCCAAGTCCTTTTCCAGGTAGAACCCCTTTTCCAGCCATCATTTGTAGGCCCATCTTCGTTGTTTTAGATATTCTGGGTGTGGGGATCTTGTTCCCTTCAACAATATAGGTTGCATTTACGAATTCCAAAGATCGGAATGAACATTCAATTGCTTCTTATTCTAGCTCTATATACGGTGTGTCACTAGTTACAACCGCAATGATGTCCTCCTCTGCATTGACCTTCACCAGCCGGCCGTCTATTACCAGTTTCAACTTTTGGTGAAGCGATGATGGTACTGCTCCTGCTGAATGAATCCAAGGTCTTCCTAACAAACAATTGTAAGAAGGCTTGATGTCCATTACCAGGAAATCCACCTCGTACGTGCTTGGGCCAATTAAAAGGGGTATTTCAATCCTTCCGATTACTCTTCTCTCGGTACCATCGAATGCCCTCACTATATTCTGGGACACTTTTATATATGAGCTGTCCACGGGCAACCTATTCAAGGTGGATAAGGGTAAGACGTTTAGGACTGATCTATTATCAATTAATACCCCTGGCAACATATGCCCCTTGCAGCAGGTTGTAATGTACAGAGCTTTGGTCAATCCCATGCCCCCGGTGGTATTTCATCGTCGCTAAAGAAAATGAAATTATCAGCACTTATATTACCAACCAGACGGTCTAACTTGTTTATAGAGATGTCATTAGCGACGTAAGTTTCATTTAATACTTTCATCAGTGCGCTACGATGTGATTCCGAGCTTAAAAGTAATGCTAGTACCGAAATACGAGCGGGCTATTTATGTAACTGCTCTACGACATTGTATTCGCTGTGTTTCAAGAATTTTAAAAACTCTCTAGCTTCATTCTCAATTACCAGTTCGTTGATAGGTGATTCAAGTTGGACCGCATTTTCTTTCATTTGTTCAACCACCGAGGCTTTTCCTTTTACCAGCTCTGTTTTTAAAATTACCGGATCGTAACGCCTTCCGCTACGTGTGTAGAAGCCCTCATCATTGCTTTTTCTAAAGCATTCATCGGATTCCTCTCTCCTTGAACTGTCACGTTACAGTCATAATTCAAATGAACCTTTTTTTTTATCCTTATAGGAAAAGGGTACCGATTTTTGGATTATGAATTTCGGTGGTATCTGTATCCCCGCTTCATTGCTTATTGGCCATGAAATAATCACCACTGGGTGATTAACCTTCTGGAACCTTTCTACGGGCCCCTCCTCTGAGGTGCAGACCTCTCTTTCTTCAAATCCCTTGAACTCTTCATAGAATTCTATCTCTTTATTGTCCATCAGATTTTGCACCATGGTCTTGAACTCTGCACATTCCTGGATATTATGACCCTCCTTGGCATGGAGCTCATAGTATGTTCCTGCCCATTTAGGCCTTTCGTCTAAATCTCGTGTAACTAGACCCCTGCATACCATCTGTTCCCAAACACATTTCATTGGGGTTCTTACCTCAATCACGTTTGCTTTAATTCTCTTACTTCCACCTTCGGCTATTGCATTTACCCCTTTATCTGCATGATCGGGTAACGGATTTCCTGCTGCGTTTGGTCCTGATGGGTCATCCAACTTTACAACACCTATTTTAATGAGTCTTTCAACCACCTTCTTGAACGCAGTACAATTTTCAATTGAATGCCCCGTTATCCCTGCATGATATTCGCATTGAGCGTTTGTGTCGTACCACTTAGGGAACGGGGGTTGCATGGGTTTCAGATAAAAAGGGGAGACCACATGTGCATCAAATAGATTTTGGTACAGCTCTCTATAAGTTATTGATATAGGTGTAAACTGGGGTCTTTCTAACCTCTAATTGGACGCCTGCTTCGGAAGACTCTGATGATTGGTAGCTACCGTCTTTGGTGAGCCAACGGTGATTGGCTTTGAATATCCTCTATTGTATGTACTCACATTATTTATCTCACCTTCTTTCTTCCTCGAGGTCGATCTCTTAAAGTTTTCCCCCGAATCTATTTTAACGCTTCTTACTGCATTTTCAATCATTTCACCAGTCATCACTACATCTGAAAAGCTCTTCGTGGCGCTTCCCAACATATAGGTGATGAACAGGGCCTTTAGAGTATTGATGAAAAGCATTGTGGTTTCTTTTTCCAAAAGGGGCGGCTGGACTTGCATTGCCACTTCTCGCCATCTCTGGGCGTACTGCCTGAAGCTTTCATTTCGTCATGTCTGCTACGTGGCTGTATTGTCTTATGAAAGCTTGTGCCAAATCTTTCCATAAGCTAATTTGAGTACGACCCAGCTGGTTGTACCATTTGGCAGCAGCTCCCATCATTCTCCGACAGAACATGGTGATATGGGCTTCAGGACAGCTAGTCCCGTTGTACTTTTCGAATTCAAGCATTTTAAACTTAGGTGGGAGAACTAAGTCATGGACCAAACTGAGGTCTTTGGCATCAATATTACAAGGGTAATCGGCATTTTCCATTGCTCTGAACTTTTCTTCTAACCATCTACACCTATCTTCAAGCTGCTTCGGTAAATCCACCTTTGTTTTTTCCACTTCCGCTACATCGTCCAGATCAGGAACTACAGGGTTGGTCGGGTCATCTCCTATATTAGAACCCATGCCTGTTTGAAAATTCAAAGGTACTGAAGCATCGACCTGGTATTGAGGCCTAATAGTGACAGATACTCTCTGCGGGCACATTTCTGGTTGTGCTTGGGTACTTATCGGAGTGAAACCCGGAGGATAAGCGGGATCTTCATGATCAACTCCAGAATCAGTTACTGGTCTTTTTCCTTTATCATTTGCTTTATCCAAAAATTGCGATAGTTGGCTCATCATAGCTTTCTGGGATTCCTGCATGTCTTGTTGGATTTTATTTAGTCGTTCCTGCATTTGATCATGCATTTCCTTATGCAGTTGTTCCAACTTTTCTAGCCTCTGATCCATTGCTTTTGTTTGACGACGAGTACCGTAGTGATATTTGATTGATGAATTTTTGTCGATTTCCAGGGTAACTGTCATATTTTAAATTATTAGGGTCATTTTATGAAACTTGATGCATGCAATGTGATGCGGATGTGTGATATGAATGCAAAAAGAGGCATTGATTCTGATTCAACTTCATTAGAAAACTTTACTAGAGAGGAAATTTCTTTACATAAAATAGATTACATATACGGCTTTACCCTTATACTCAAAGTCTTGACCTTCTTAAGAAGCCAAGCTAACTCTAGGCCTCTATCTGATTCTAACTCATACTTCAAACTTAACACATCTACTTGAACTGCTAGGGTTTGTAGGTGCTCGGCTACTTCGCGTACTTGTGCCACCGCCTCACCCATAATATAGTCTCTTTCTCTAATCTGGTTTTGAGATCGATGGAGTTGCTTTTGCCACTGTTCATTACCTCTCTCAAGAAGCTCTATTCGGAGTTCACTATTTTGTAACGCATCCTCAAGCTCTCCTACCTTTCTTCTTAATTCCTCGATTTTGCTTAAGCTTGCTTTTAACTCAACTGTAGAATTACGACTACGGTACTGGTGAAGCGACTTTTCTAGCTCAGCTACTCAGACTTTCAACCCCACTTTCTCGTTTTGGCAGACTAGTAGACTCTCTTTCAAAGCAACTTCTCGGGCTTGAGTATCCTGAAATTTCTTTTCCCATTGATCAACTTTAGTCCTTTCCTCCTAGATCTTCTGTCGCCATTGTTCTGACGTTTTACCCAAGCCGGCAGTTTTCATTGACCTACGCAACTTCTTGTAATTTGTCTTCAGGCTGTCTAAATCTTCTTCTGCCTTGTTCTTTCCTTTTCTCAGTTTGTCAGCCTCTAATTTTTGAACATCAACATCTAGTCCTAGTTGCATTTTTTCTTCTTCTAATTGCTCTATTTTCCTCTCTAACTCCAAACTCCTCTTTTCAAAATCTTGTTTGATGATTTCCATTTCAGAGGGGACCACTTGCAAATGCTCCTCTATCGGCCGAATCTCTTCTTCTCTCAGCCTGGAGATATTGTCGTTGACTCTCTTACTCCACCACTCATTGTATTCGGGAGTCACCATCGGTTCAACGACAAGTCTCTTCATTCGACGAATTTGCTTCCAAGCATTGGTCACTTCTCGAATTTTCTTCTTATAACCATCATCTTTATACGAAAACTCACTTTGGGCCAATCCTCGAGTTACAGGTATAAATTGTCTCGATCCATACTGTTTCAGTACCAACAACGGTGCATAGCCAACAGCTCCCCAAATCCTAAGTAAAGGGACCCAGTCGAAATCTCCACATCGATACAATATCTCATCAGGCACCATCCAAGGGGCCTTCTACTCGACATCTTCATCTTTGAGATTTTGAAGAATCGCCATCATTTTTCCACAATAATGTTGTCACGTCTTGTTGTCGATGCTAGTTCTTTTAACGGAGAGTAATTCTCTGAAAATACTCGATAGGAGACTTTATCCACTTTCTAGAAATGACTATGAAACCAAACTAGTAACAACTGTGCATATCCAATGAATCTTCCCTCACCCATGTTTCGACAAGCACTCAAAGATCTAAATGTCTCAGCCAAAATTACTGGGATAGGTGTGATTCTCCTGTCCAGTCGATCAAACAAATCTGTAACTACTTCATCAACGTACCCCAGCACTCTAGGAAAAATCACTAGCCCATAAATGCTCAAAGTAAAAATATCAACCTTCTTCTTGGTATCAGGATGTACTAAAATCAAATCATGCAGACTCCTCCAGGGAATACATTTGCTATCTCCCTTTTGTTTGACCCGCATTGAAACCCATTGCTCACTCATTGCTAAGATATTCATTAACTTCTTCACAAAAGTCGGGACGTTGACGGCTTTAGAATAAATCTTGTCTACTTGAATCCTTGGGCAACGTAGCAGAGTCGTGTATTCCTCTATAGTAGGCACCAAGTCTACCTCCTCAAAAGTAAAACAGCTAAAAGCGGAATTCCAAAACTGGGCTAGAGCTTGAAACAAATGCTCATTCACCTTAATATCCAACAAATAGGGCAAATCACCATAATTATAGTAAAATAGTTGCTTAATTTCATCATCCCACTAGGCCCAAATTTCTTTCAACTCTTGTAGATTGTTCTGTGTTATGCTGATATAAGTAAAATCCCATAATTCTAGTGTGTATCCCTCCATCAAGTTGTCGCCCTTTTCAAGTTGTGTTTTCCACTTTATCAAGAAATTCGTTTTCCATGATAAGCTTTCCGTCTAATAATCGAATGTGAGTCAATGACCTTTTGTAATGAAATGCGATGAAATCAAAATGTCATGCAATCAAAACAAAACACAACAAGTCAGTATCATATATAACAATAAGATTCAATACAAACAAGAAATAATAAAGCACCTAATCGGGTAACCAGTAGGGTTTGGCGTTGTTCTACCTAAGGTGAGTTCCTAAGGTTCACTACATGAGGTTCGGTTCTAAAGAAAAGGTACCCGAACCAATAGATTCCTCGATCCTCACCCATTATAGGCTCATATGGATCGAGTTCAGTTCAGGGGAATACATTTCCCTATGG
>JABFAF010277366.1:0-13921 GCA_013677275.1 Gossypium schwendimanii | reverse complement strand
GTCGAAAGATTGGATTTTGGAGACATATATTCGTAATCTACCTGCTCTTCCATCGTCCTTAATCGAACCATACTTAAGAGATGTAGGATTTTTACACGTGGCCCATATGGGTAGGGGGTGTAAGTTGGACCTGACACTTGCAGCGTGTTGGTGGAAAGGTGTAGACTCGAGACACACACATTACATCTTTCATGTGGCGAGTGTACTATAACACTTGAGGATGTCTAGTTACAACTCAGGTTATCAATGGATGGGTCGATAGTGACTGGGTCAGTTGTCGTAGCCAATTGGAGAGATGTATGCGAGCAACTTTTAGGGAGGGTTTCAGACACGATTGATGGAGCCCAGATAGATATGAATTGGTTGAAAAGAAATTTTGGTGGGCTTCATGTGGAATCAATTGAAGTCCAAAGAGAACAAAACGTACCGGTGTACATTCTTATGATTATCGGGGGTCTACTAATACGCTATAAATTACAAAGTCTTGTCCATTTAAGGTAGCTACTGAAACTCGAGGACTTAGAGAAGCGGGCAAACTCAGTTGGGGGTTAGTTGTGTTGGCGATGTTGTATCGGGAGATATGCAGGGTGATGGAACCATAGAAAATTAAAATTGGTGGTTGCATGCTGCTACTACAATCATGGGCATGGTACCAGCTGCCATTTTTATGTCCTTGAGCTTTCTACCCTAATACATTCTACTCGTAACAATGTAAAGTTCATTAGATAATGTATTTACCACAATAAAATTGTTTAAAAGTTAAATTATTGTGTTAACATATTACTTCAATAAGTGGAACCATGGGCCGAGTTACGTGGGGCGTCATACTCCGACTTGAGAATTTAATAATACATCTCGTCCAAATTCTTGGTGAATCCTAACATCTGGCACGTGAAGGTGTCATTGGTAGTGTATGCTACGATGAAGATGAACTAATCAGATATAATTATACAATAATTTGGGTTTAGGCAAATGATTCTCCCAACACCCCAAGGCATCGAAGATCTGCACCATATTGACTTGCAGGGGAGAACCGATGAAAATTGGGAAACATCCCACGTGAAATATATCAATCTTTGGAACAATATGTACAACTTTTTCCCTACTTGCGAACTGATTATCGCTCGAGAGTTAGCCTGCGATCTGGAGTACATGCCATGGTTTAGACACCATAGCAAGCCATATCTTCTAGAGGAAGAGGCGAAGGGTAAGCAATGTCATACAAGGAGGCCATGATAGGCGCTTAAGCATCAGAGGTCTAGAGTAGCTGCCAAGGCGGGTCCATCATCTACACCAAAGCAAGAATAGCCACTGATGTTCACACCACCCTCGGTCAGTATGACTCAACTTATTTTGGTGCTTTCACTAACCCCATCATTTTTATACAAGCACTACATCTTGCACCGTATTTGTTTGTGTCTACATCGATGCCGGGTTTTATTTTTGGACCACCAGCTTTGTCCCTGACATATTATACGCCAATGCCATTGACGTTTTAGACGACGACGATTCTGACTATGACATATAAGTCATCTATGTTTGGGGCACCGACTAGAAGTTTGATTATTCTACCATCGATGTATGGGACACAATATAGTTATATGCCTACACTAATGGTGTCGCAAACGCCTCTGAGATCACTATTCTACCAAGGTGGATCATCTTCGCAACCACCTGTTCCTAAAACAAAGGATACACGATGGTAACCGATGAGCACTTCACAATCAACCATGGATGAAAGCGAAGAAGATGAGAGGCCGAGACCACAACCTATACCCGAGGGTAGAAGTAACAATGAAGATGAAGAGGCTAGTATACAACTTGAACAAAGAAGAAATCCATCTCACAACCAACAACCACCCCATTATGGCACACATTCTGATCGAGGATATGACTGCTTTGTTTTTTTTTTTGCACTTTTCAAGTAAAATTTAATTGTTTAGCTAAGTTATAGTCGATAAGATTGTACCGATATTGGATATGAAATATTTTTAAATAAATATTATTTTTGAATTAAAATTGGTTGTCGTTGTCATTTATATTGTTAAATGATGTCTGCATGAGAAAAATGGAACAAAGTGGTAAATTGTATTGTTCTCTGTAGTATGATAAAAACGTCTGTTTACAAATTACAAAAAGAATTGAGTATCAATGAAAAAAATCAACAAATATATTTCAGTTAAAAAATTAATAAATCTGTTAATGAGGTGTTGTCCTTATAGTATCCCATCGGTGTGGACATGACAGCATTGTATGTCTTGGGTTCCTACAAAACCCATTTAACCTTGGTTGGTTTGTCTTCTCTTGAATATCTATGTTGTCGTGTATCTGAGTAGATGTCGATCGAACTTTTGGTTTGCGACACAATGATCTATTGGGTAACAACTTTAATGGAACGCTCAATACCGGTGGCCACATACTTTCATCTAGGACAAGTGGGAATACATTTCTATTGGGTAACAACTTTAATGGAACGCTTGATACCGATGGCCACATACTTTCATCTAGGACAGGTGGGAATACATTTCTCCACATGTTATATATGTGTTCTAGTTTGTACATTTTGTCCACAAAGCTCATGTGATCCAAATGTACATTGCTACATGCTGCAATTGCATGAGCGCATGGAAAACGAAGTGCGTCAAATCTCTCACAGTCGTAAGTCTGTTGCCTCAGGTGTACAAGGTACACTCCTTTGACAATACCTTGGTTGGGTCTATCGGACTCCGTAACCCAAAACAATAGGTCTTCGTGCAAGTGACACATTGGATGTATACAGTTCACTCGTTCTATAACCTTCGTAATTTCTTTCATAATGTCCTTGCTCCAAATAGGGCTCGCCTTCATCTGTCCAACATATTTTTTCGCTCGCTTTGGAAAAAGTTCTACCAAACAAAAATATGTTTCTTTAACAACCGAGGTTAATATGTGCCCATATGGAATTGATGCATTCTACCAAGTTTGTCATCATGTGCCCATATCGTATACCTTCGTCACACGATTATGTCTACTGATCGATGGGTATGTTAGAGAGGTACCTCACCTTGACACTATTAATGGTCTATAAGTTTTTTAACATTTCATGGAAACGGTGTTTGACGAGCTCGTACCCTATCGAGAAAATTGAGTAGTTTATCTATAATGTCCAACATCTGCTGATTAGTTAAATATCAAATAATTGAAATAGTGGTGAATTCCCACACCTTGATTATTCCAACTAAAGTTCGGATGTTGCTTCCACCTTGGATTATACGTGTTGGAATAGGGGTTATTATTTCGGTTGAAATTACCCATGTAACACACAGATGCTGGGTTTGATGGAAATTTATCAAACACATGGTCTTCACCACAATAAACACACGAAAGCTCAGCTGATTTCATCTCCTAAACTGTAGTGGGCTTCTTTATTGTTTTGATCATATTAGCCAAAAAGATACCTAGGTTGTTAACGAAGTGATTGCATTTAGCTCTATGGTACCAGCAGCTCTTGTGCTCGTCCCAACTTTTGTGGTAGGATATTGATAATGATTGTTGGCAATCTTCTCCAAAATTTCATATGCTTCATTATAAGATTTATCCAACAAGTACAGTTGGCAGAAGCATAAACTACCATCATCATATATGCATTCAACCTATTATACAATATCTCCATCTGAGTCTAGTGTTGAAATCCGTGCATTAAACATTTTCGAATTAAGTTTTTAAATTGTTCCCAAGCTTCATATAGTGTTTCATCCTCCAATTGTCGAAAAGATGTGATGTCATTTCTAAGCTTGACATTCATATTTGGGGGATTATATCATAGAAAAAATCTTTGGCAAAGATCATTCCATGATGGCACTGTTCTCGATGACAAAGTATTCAACCATGCTCTTGCACGATCTCTTAAAAAATATGGAAACAGTTTAAGTCGTAAAGCGTCTTTAGGAACACCCTATTGTCTAAACGAGTCACAGACCTTTAGAAAAAGTCTTCGATGTAATCTTGGATCTTTAGTGGGTAATTCACTAAACTATCCAACTGTTTGTAACATCTGAAAGATTACCAGTGTCAGCTCAAACTACTGAGCCTGTATTTGTGGTCTAACTATCCCTAGATTCAAGTCATCTAAAATTAGCACAACATGCTCTTGGATTGGTCTGTCTCGGTCATCTATCACCCTACAAACATGAGGATTAGCATCCTAACCATTCAGACTCTCATTTAGACTAAGTATCACCCTACAAATAGGAGGATTAATATCTTGACCATATGGATTATTATTGAGATCAGGATCATTCTCGTTCCTAGCCATTTTTCACAGTTTTTCCACCTTTTTCATAAAGTTCTTTTATCTCTGGGTCAAAAGGATACTCTTTGTTAGTAGGAATGCCTATTCTCATGCACTGATGGTAAACTTGTAGAAATTAAATTAAACTAAGTTAAATAAAATTGATGGAATTAAGTAAAATAACAAAACCAAATTTCACCAAATTGTCGATCCCTGGCAACGACGCCAAAAACTTGTCGCTTGTGAAATGGTATATGAATTGTGCAAGTATACACGTCGAATCAAGTAATAAGATAAGTGAGATCATCTCCACATGGATCAGATTAGGTATAAAAGTGGTCAAGTTATTATAACGAATTATGATTAATTTTATGACAAAACCAAGTTAAGTACGCAGTGATAAATTAAAGTAGTGAGGATGTGTGCAAAATATATATTGACTAATACTAAAAAATGCTAAGGCAAAGCAATAGAAAAAATGCAATGAAAATTACGAGAATAATTACGTAAATAATCTACGAGTAAATAAATAAATAACTAAGAATGCTATGGCAAAGATACTACGGTAAAAGATTAAGGGTCTACGATGTTGATTTGGAAGGTTAGGATTAGTAAGAATCTACCCTTACTTTTACTAATGCCTTAGCAAAATCGCACTTAATCTAGTATTCAGAAGAGACCTAAAGTGACCTGTTTCTTTCGAGAGTAGATCTTAAGCTACCTGGCCTATGTTTATAGGCCTTAGCACGACACCCTACACTATTTTGTCTTCATTCTATAAAAATGCTGGTTTATGTCTAGAGTCTACTACAAGTATCCCGTCGAATACCTGCCTGTATCATTTAATTCCAGTCCAACTAATCTAAACTTTTCAGAATTAGATTCAGTATATGTGCATACTGCACACTCATTTATATCTAGATAATGTGCGCATACAATCGGGAAATAAAAACAATTAAATGAAACAGTAGATTAAATCAAATATATGCTTCAACCATTAACGAAAATAAAACTTTCATCATGTAATTCTAACCCTATGAGATTTAGCTCATGCAATTAAAATTCAAGTTCAAAATAACACCCAACATCATTTTGATCAAATCGATTCACGAGAGAACATATTAAGAAATAATGAAAGAACTTAGAAAAATGGCTATCGCCAAGTCAATTCACAGTTCAGCAGCACAGTGTCTTGTGGTGGCTGAGCGGCACTGCCTTCGGTTTCATTCTTTCATCTTTACTCAGCTGCTACCTTTTATTGTTGCCTCTGGATCTCGACACCCTTTAGGGTTTCCTCCTTTGGCTTTTTATAAGCTTTTCTTCCTTGGGTAACTTCAACAACCCACAATATTTTCTCCTATTTTTTAGATAGATTTTTCTGGTACAAGTAAAGTTAGGCTGAAACTGGTACACATTTAGTGTTGACTCGGTCATCTTCTTGAAATTGGCACGGCATTTATGTTGGCAAATTGTGCAACCTTTTGCACCAACAAACCTTCACTAATTTATTTTTTAACAGCCCGTTTTTAGTAAAATTAGAATAGTAGTTTTGGGACCATAAATCTGATGTTAAAATATTTATTTTATTATTATTTTAATGTTTATAGCATGATAATAGAGTCATATAAAAATTTCATTAAGAAATTTTATCGTTTGCATGCTTAATTTGATAAAAAGGACTAAATTGCGTAAAATAAAAAAGTTTGGTTCTAATAGCTAAAGGTGTTTACCTATAGAACTTTAAGTGGAGGTCCTTAAGTGGTAATTAGACCAAATAAATTGCTAGTGGACATTCTTGGACATGGATTAGGTAATTTTAATGTTTTATAATAAAGGTTAATTTAGTAAATTAACAAATAAGTAATAGAAAAATATAACAAAAAGTGTATCATCTTCAACATTTGTTTTCTTCCATCAAAAATAGGATAGAAAACACCATTTTTGAAGGTTATAGGTTTGGCTAGGCTCCTTTACTTGCATGGTATGATTTTTCATCCTATTTTTAATGATTTCTATATTTTTGAAGTTGTTGTAGCTTAATCTAGCTAGCCCAGGGACTAATTTGTGAAACTGTTGAAGTATTAGGGTTTTACCATTGATGAATGTGTATGTGTTTCGATGTTTGATGGTAGAAAATGAATGGTTGTTGTTAGATAAACAAGTTTTGTAAAGTGATTTTGGTTGAAAATGTTAAATAGGGATTAAATTGAGAAAAGTGAAAATTATGTGGTGAAATGTGTGAATTAATGAAATATGTGGGCTATTATAAGCTTGTATGAAGTTCGGCTAGCATGGGTGTGGATTAAATTGCATGAATTTGCATTTTTATGAGTTTAGGACTAAATCGTAAATAAGTCAAAAGTTTAGGGGCAAAATGATAGTTTTGCCATAACATGAAATTTGGATTGAATTGAGTAAAAAATGAATTAAAGTAGTTAAATTTGATTATACAGATCAAGAAAAATAATGTACGGAATTAGATCGGGGAAAAAATAAAGTTTTAGACTGAGCGATCATTTTCCTTCGTACGAGTTCGAGGTAAGTTTGTATATTAATAAGCTTTGAATTATATATGTGTTTTAATGCTTATTTGATATAATTGTGATGATATGATACTATGGAAATTCTTGACGAGATATTGGCAAGTGTATGGATCCTGGTTGAACCTTAAGAATAGATAGGATACAAATGACATGTCATTAGGGGTTACTGTGTTCGGGTGTTGGTCTCGTACGTTCTACCGGTGGCTGAGTTTTTCGACATGTGTTGCAGTTACTTGATAGCTTGTGTGAGCAGCACCATGCAGCTACGTCTTGACTGTCAGCTTGTGTGAGCAGACCAAGTGATGGCTCAAAAGTGAGTATCTATATGAGATATGAGAGAGAGATGGTTTCGACCATGTATTGGCACTTAGTGTGTGAGATACTCGAGTACATGATATTATTCCAAATGATTCAATGGGAACAGTGATGTTACGAGAGTGTATGAGTACGATATGAACTAGTACAGGTATGTAAGTGAATCATGTGGAAATTGAATCTGTGAGATTTGTGATGCCATAATTAACTTTGTTGGTGATGATATGTTAGGATAAAGAAGCCAAATTGAGTTGCATTATGATTTAAATTACTTGCCTAATTCTGGTTGATTGGTAAGTTATATTTTTAGTTATACGAACTTACTAAGCTTAATTGCTTGCTCTATTTACTTTTTCTATGTTTTATAGTGATTCAGAAGCTCGCTCGGGTTGGAAGTTACCGGAGATCTCATCATACTATCTAGTGGTTGTTTTGGTACTTATGAATAATGTATTTTTGTTATATGGCATGCATAGGTTATTTGACTAATGAAAGCCTATATGCTTTGTTATGTGATTAGCCAATTGATTTGGCTTGTTTTGGTATATGTTGGTTTGTATATATATGTGTGGCTAGCCTCATATTTATGATTTATGATTTATGATTGCCATGGGAATGCTTTGATTGTGCATTGGTAGATTGGTATTTAATAGGTGAACTTGATAAATGGTAAGCATGTTATGTTTAAGCAAGATGGTGCATATATGCAATTGACCATTTAAATAGCTTTTGGTGGTGATATTGGTATGTTTTTAAATGGCTAATTGTGATGTCTAAGAGTTTATGATTGTTTGTAATGAAATTGCATAATTTAGACTTGGTCGTGGTTGGTTTGAATGCCTATTGATGATATGGTCATATGCTTTTTGGTATGCGTAGGTAATTGTAAGATTTTGGGTGAGGAATGTGGCTTGGAACAAAGCCTATTTTGTCCACACGGGCAGAGACATGGGTGTGTGTCTCAGCCGTGTGTGACACACGGCTAGGTGATATGGTCGTGTGTCCCCTATAACTTCTAAAGAAAGCAATTAGGTAACCTCACACGACCTAGCACACGGGCGTGTGGTTGGTCGTGTGGTACAAGTCAGTATACCTTATAGTTTTTAGACGGCCAAGCTTGTAACATTCTGAGGCTTAGAACAGTTTGGAGTTCAAATGAAAAGATAACTCAAAATGGTTTCAAGCATTAGAAATAATAAAGCACATGACATTGTCCCCTATTCATACCCAAAGTAGCCATTAAGCTCACCACTTTATTTCTCCTTCTCTTAATTTCCTTATCTCTCCAATGAAATGAAAGATATTGTTCAATATTGGAGAATATAAAAAGCTAGTGAGTACTTGTGCATTACAAAATGAAACATTTCTTTTAAGCTAAAAAAATATGATTTTTGTTTGGGCGCTTTTTAAAAGTTTTCACTTTTTCAGTCACAATGCTTTTATTACTAACCATGCTTTTATTCTAATCACTTTGCTTTTAACCTTCACATTGCTTTTATTCGCTCAATTTTTTTTTTGTTTTAGTAAATTTAGCAAGCGTCTATACACACCATATCAAAAAATTACTTCTCTTTTCACTTAAGAACAATTTGAAATCACCAAACTATCTCTACCTAACCCTCAAAATCCATGGCCTAACGTCCATTTCATAGTGCATTTTAAGATCACATACATAAATTGAGTTTTTTTTCAATTTAGGCTCACGGTTTCAACATTTAGGTTCATCAAGAAATATAGAAATAGGCTCAAATATAGGGAACTAGGGATGTATAGCTTAAAGGTAAGTCTTTTTAGGTTCTAAGCTAAACAAGCAATGCCCTGGATCATCCCTAAACATTTCACAAAACACAATTTCTTTCATACTCAATTTTTTTCCCAAATGAATAACAACTAATTCAAGCATTATCTATCTACAAGCATCTATACAATATATATATCATTTGACATAAGCTATACATATTCACATGAAAAATAATTACACCTAGTCTATTATGCAATTTAACTTATTGAACTAACTAATCTACTTTTAGATAACTAAATTATCTAACATCAATCGAAATTTATATGCTCAAATGTCAACCACAAATAACCCAATATCAACAACCAATAATCTCAATGAAAACATAACCCAAGCACCATGCAATATCAATAAAAAACCAAAGGATTTTTTTTTAAAATTGAAAATTTTAGCAAAAATAGAAAATAAGCAAACACAACAAGAAAAACACAATAATATGTATTCCCCGTGTAACACCCTATACCTGACCCGATTACCAGGTCTGGGTACCGAATGATATGATGACCGAATTCACTTAGCAATATTTATAATTATGATTATATTACACGCTTGAATGCTTAAAATTTTAACTATAAAATGTATTTCAACTCATGCCTAACTAGAAAATAGTACTTACAAAACATATATTCAATAACAAATTTATATATTTTAAATAAGCTTCGAATGCAATATAGTCAACTTAAACCCTAAGGTGTGCCCCTCTATATTTATGATATAGCTCCCATGCTCAAATTTTTCACTCTGGTAGAGTCTGGCTTGGTCCCTCCTCTTAATTTTCGAGTTTTTGTCTATCCTGTAACCAAGTAGTAAACTTCATAAGTTTGAAAGAACCTAGTGAGACCTAAACATAATTTGCGTACAAGAAAGCTCAAATCTTAAGAAATAGATTTATTTCTGGCTTAAAAGGAAACTCCCTAAATTTCATAGAAGAATTCACAAACTTATTTGATGAGGCCCAAGCCTTATGCACTCTGAGTCGTTTATTTGCGGATTTACACTTCAATTTGGTGCTGACCAAGTCCTCTCTTTGGGTCTCAATTCTCCCCTCATCTCTTATTATTCCACCTTTGATATTCGTATTCATAACTTTTGGCTGGCGGTGCTTGATGTCTATCCAATTCACTACCATAACTGCGGTATTTACCATAACATAATGCCCTCACTTCCTTGAAGAACTAGTGTCCATAAAGTAGCACCATAGTACTCACTCTTTCAGCATATCTCTTTAAAAAGCTTCATTTAGCATGTGGTGCCCGACCTACTATCTCTTACTTAGGTATTATGTGAAGGTTTCCACCCTTGGTGGATCCACATGATCATTTCCATGTTTCATAGTCCTGATGGACTTTCATTTTTCACCCTTCTTGGTAGACTTAATCAATCATTCAACATTAAGCTGGCATTTCCTCCTGTAAAGGCCGTGGTCAATCTACCCAATCACTCAACTACCTCTTTATCTACTTTAAATTTTATAACTATAATCGTAACATCCCTAGTGGACTCATTTTTTTTACACATTACATTTACCTCCTTATCTAAGAAGCCTCTTTCTCCTTCCACCTTAACTGGGTTGAGACATTACCTCGTCTCACTCATTATCGTCTTTGTTGAATTCTCTCATTCTCTTGATGTTCTACCTCCCTTAGATGCACCAAGCTTATTCTTATGACTTATCGCACCAATCACACCGTGAACTCTACTTTAAACGTTACAGTTTCTCCTAGTATACTAATCTATGAATTTCCCAGGTATAGCCCATGTTTTTCGTCATGGCAGACTTCTTGTGTTTAATGTCCCGATGGACTACCTCGTGTTTAATATCTTGATAGACTACCTTGTGTTTAATGTCCTGGCTGACTACCTCATGTTTAATGTCCCGATGGACTCTTTATTTTGCCAAGGTCAAGTAATGGTATTATGTAATATACCTCATGTTTAATGTCTTGACAAACTCCATTGGTTGCCATAGCCAGGCTCTTACACCTTAAACCTCTTTGAGGTCTTACCTTGAAGAATCTTATTACTGTCGCGGTGTCACCCCATAGAGCCTGCTGATCGTCATTGCGGTGTTGCTCTATGGAACCTAAATACCGTCGTCACGGTGTCGCCCCGAAGGACCAGTTGGTATCATTCCTTTTCACATTTTACTTTGATGCTTGAGCACTGAAGTGTCCCCTCCATAAGGCCCGAAACTTCGTACATCACAGTTTGCACTTAACAACCCCATATGGTAGTATCTTAACAAAATTCCATCTCTCTATTCACCCACGCATACCTCAAATTCACCATTTTTACTTTGATGCTCAAACACCGTAGTGTCCCCCCCGCAAGGCCCGGAGCTTTGCACATTAGCATTTGCATTCAACAACACTGTATGACGGTAGATGGAAACCCAATTTCCCAAATCCTAACTGTATCTAACCCATTAGTAATTCCCCTCCATAATCTACAATATATGTAAACATGCATTACATGCAATTTGTAAACCTAATCATCCTTATGCATATCAAGTATTCACAACCACCAGAGATAATACATAATCATAGAAATGGAGTACAAAAACTTATCTGGATTCATTTATCCTTATTAGCTTAGCTTGTCCAAATGCTAGAGCCTTCTTTGTCCTGACATCAGTTCCTCAATTTTTTTACTACCGGACCTCAATTCACATGACTACTGTGACATGTAGAGCTTCCTTCAGCTACAACCTCTTCTTCTTCAGAGCGATTGAAGAAGATGATGCTATAAAGAAAAAAATGTGTAAACAAAATTGAGAAAATTCTGTCTCCACACAGTCACTCACATATATATACTCCTTTGGCCCATTCTTCACTGACCGTCATAACCATTCATCCATTATCATTTTGTCTCCCACTATGGAATCAATCGGTTCTAATCTAACTAAACCAGAATTGAAGTCCAACTAATCACAATTCAACAACTAAAATCTATGAATTTCCCAGTGGAGTTCGACAATTATTAATCCTTTCGATTTAATCCTAACTTTCCTTAAATTTTGGGTCAATAAAGATAATCGGGTGTTACACCTTGCCACACTTATATTACAAATTGTCCCTAATATGTTCTAGCTAAATATAAAGTTTAAGAGACTCCCTTATCTAATGTAAGAGTAGAAAAAATGTTGAAAGCTTCCTCAAACACTATTAAAGCTCCAAATGCAATGCAACTATGGTAGGCAAATTTACACAAGAAACAAATAAAACACACAAACAAAATATGCAGTAAAAAGAAAATAAAAATAAATAAGAACTAACAAAAAGAAAACTATCAACTTTCGAGCGATCTATATCGCCTCCATAGAAGAAATTCCAAGAGGTCCTTAACATATTGACTTGAAGTTTGTCATTCATTCTTAAGATCAGGACCTCTCTTGGCAATTAAGCATATCATGTTTGTTGTATCTTTGACCACCTAGATAGCCACATCAAGATCCACTTCTCTCTAAAACCTAGCCAACTCTATAGTGCATTTTGGGGTACTATAGTCTCAGGAAATATAACTTAATGTCATAAAAATTAGTATCACCTTGGACTGAACTTCCTGCATCAGAATAGAAATATCGTGAAGTCCTTTAGTTGGCTTCTCCACCATAATCGTTGGAAAGTGTGACAAATCTTCCATACTTTCACTTTTTACCAGGTTTAGCTCATCAATAATGTCTACCTCTATACTTACTCTTATGTCACTCGAAGGGGAGACACTATCTTCAACATTCACAAACTCTTATTGAACATCTATACTCAATGTAACACCCCAAACCCGGCCTAAACATTATGGTCGAATCTCGGATGTCATATTAAAACTGTTGAAAAATTTATTTGTTAAAGTAACTAGATTTCAATTGTTTTTATAAAAACTCAAAAATTTCAAATATCAATTAATTTTATTTTGGAAAACACTTATTTAAAACATGAATATTTGTAAAGTTTATTATAATGCCGAATAAACTCATCATAAATCATTCAAGCAAAGGTTTTGTAATATTCTTAATTATTTCCTTTTAAAATGATTTTGTTAAAAATCTTTCGCAGTAGTCTTTTGAAAATATTTAGAAAATCACAATTTTATAGGCTTGTTTAAAATAAAGTAAAATCATAAGTGATTTAAAAGATATAAAATATTTGTAAATTCATCAAGCATGCATGCGTGACAGTTTAAAATTGTAAAATAAAGAAACAACCCAATTAAACAATCTAAAGTCCCAAAGTCCAAAATAACATCCAAAAATAGTTTATAAACCAATTATTAAAAGTATCCATCTGAGAGGCTCCTCCGTTTGCCGAGTCTAAGCCTTGAGTCCGTGTATGACATCAAAGGTTCAGAACTGATGGGGTGAGCTTTTAAAGCATAGTGTGGGTCTTATATTAAGTTAAATAACAAATAAACACATATTGATCATATAACATAATCAAATTTGATGCACATGATCATGACAATGCACTTTTTTGTAAAATAATCATGCAAGTTTTTATAAAACATCCTACTCATCACCGCATACTCCAAAAAGAGTTCCCCATAACTCATCCATCCAAACACTTCAATGTGGATGAAGCTACCAATATTTGTAGAGAAGTTTCCATGTAGGTTGTGGACAAAGCTACCATGTAGGTTGTGGATAAAGCCACCAATTCTTGCTCCTTACAATATCCCACCCCATGCATGTGATATGGTCATACTGAACATATATAAACATTTTACTCATTTCAGGATATCACTTGTCACATTGGGCATGTTGAACATGCAAATCGAATAGTATCATGTAGGGCATGTTCTAACATACAAATCGGATTATATCATGTAGGGCATGTTTAACATGCAATCAAGTCTCAATTTCAATGTCAGTGGCATGATTTATATATTATGCCTATCGTATAATGTCATCATATCACACATAATAAGAAATGAGAATATGCACATAATTTCACAACATTCCTCAAATCACATCAAATAACACATACGATCATTAAATGATCA
>JABFAF010277344.1:0-14486 GCA_013677275.1 Gossypium schwendimanii | reverse complement strand
TAATTTTCGGTTTAAAACATTATTATATTTATTTATTTTTAATTATGATTATTATGTTCGGATAAAAAAATTATGAATTATGATTCATTATATATATACCAATTATAAGAGGGTTAAGGGTGTGAGAGTTTTAAAAAAAAAACCCTAACAATAAAAAATCCCAAAATTTTCTTGTGTAGTCTAGCAGCCGTCAAGTAAAGTATTCTCCAAAATAGTTTTGGGGATTTCTTCCGTTCATTGTCAAAGTGGGTGGATTACGTAGAGGTTGAAATCGCGAAAGGTTATGGCTTGGTTCGACAGTAGATCAGAATACTTGTTACCGAGGCATCGCTGTCTTCTCAATTTAAAGTTTTGATAATTTTGAAACCTTTATTTCACCCCGATTTATTCTTCACACATGGATCCATGGGTTGGATCGCCAAAAGTATTAATTTTTGTTGCACCGTGGGGTTACCGGCGTTCCAACATATATGACATTTTTCACCGAACAAATGGTTTCACCAAATTCTCAACCCAAACGAAATAGTTGTCAACTCTAAGTCATGTGTCGGATAGTTCTTTTCATGCGACTTTAACTGTCTAGAAGCATAAGCTATTACTTTGCCTTCCTGCATCAAAACACAACCTAAACCATTTAAAGATGTGTCATTGAAAATTAGAAATTCTTTACCCGATTCAGGCTGAACTAGAACTGGTGCTTCAATCAACAGTGCTTTCAACTGATTAAAACTTTACTGACATTCCTTGGGCCATTCAAATTTCACATCTCTCTGTAACAGTCGCATCATTGGTGTAGCTATCATTGAGAATCCTTTAACAAACATTCGGTAATAACCAGCTAATCCCAAAAAACTTCTGACTTCGGATACATTTTTTAGTGGTTTCAAGTTAACAACTGCTGAAATTTCACTCGGATCAGCTCAGATGCCTTCAGCTGATACTGTATATCCCAAAAAGCTAACTTCTCGAAGCCAAAACTCACATTTGCTAAATTTAGCAAACAATTTTTTATCTCGCAGAGTTTGCAACACAATTCTCAAATGCTCGGCATGCTTGAACTTGTCTCGAGAATATATTAGAATATCATCAGTAAATACCACAACAAATATGTCTTAATATGGTCTAAAGATTCTATTCATCAAATCCATAAATACTGTAGGCGCATTAGTTAAACCAAACGGCATCACAAGAAATTCATAGTGTTCATACCAGGTCCTGAATGAAGTTTTTGGTACATCTGAATCATTCACTCGTAGCTGATAATAACCAGAACGGAGATCAACCTTCGAGAATATTGTGGCACCTTTCAACTGATCGAACAAATCATCAATACGAGGCAATGGATATGTGTTCTTGACTGTAACCTTGTTAAGCTAACAGTAGTTTATACATAATCTCATCGATTCGTCCTTTTTCTTAACAAACAGAACTGGTGCACCCCAAGGTGAATAACTGGGTCGAGCAGAACCCCTATCTGTCAATTCTTGTAGATGTGCTTTCAACTAAGTAGGAGCCATTCTGTAAGGTGCTATTGGTATCGGTGATGTACCCAGTACCAGTTCAATAGCAAACTCAACCTCTCTAACCAGCGGTAATCTAGGTAACTCCTCTGGAAATACATCAACTTACTCGCAAACCACTGGTATTATTTCAAGCTTCGATTTAGACACTTTAGAATCCAGAACATAGACGAGATATGCATCTCAAACTTTTGTTACATATTTATGTGCTGACATAGCTGAAATAACCATAGGCAACCCACTCGGACAATCTGATTCAATACGAAGTGTCTCACCGTTCTAACATTTCAATACAATAAGCTTTCTTCTACAATTTACAACTACATCATGTAGAGTTAACCAATTCATGCCCAAAATCACATCAAATTCATCAAACGATAATAACATCAAATCAATCGAAAAATTGTAACCCCAAGTCATCAAAAGACAATTCTTGTAGACTTTATCAACTAGCACATACCGACCTAGGGGGTTCGATACTTTAACCACAAATTTATTGGACTCAACATGTAAATTATTACTAGACACTAAATTCGTGCACATATATGAAGGAGTGGATCCCGGATCAATCAAAGTAGTAATATCAGTATCAAAAATAGAGAGAGTACCGGTAATAACATCTGGCTCAAAAGCATATTCTCCTACGCGAATAGCATAAGCCCTAGCTGGTGCTCCTTCCTCGAATCTTACAGTAGAATCTTTCATTACACCACAGCTACCACTCACATTTCTAGGATTACGAGGTGGTCTACCTCTCGCAGCAGTATTGCTTGGCCTCGTGGTCTAAGCTTTCTCTTTCACAAATTTCTCTGGACAATCTCTAAGATAGTGGTCTAAGGAACCACACTTGAAACATGCTCTATTCTTTAATCTATCTTCGCCATAATGTGGTTTTTTACAGTGCTTGCACGCGGGCCAAACATCTCTAACATTACCCACGCTTGCTACAAATGTAGCCTAAGGTTTTGGACTGAAGCGTCGGGTACCTATGTCTCTACTAGAATATCCCACAGAAGCTGTTGAACGATTGTGATATTTTTTTGATTTCTTTTATACTAACTTATAGGGCTCCCCAGTCGATCTCTTTCTCGAGTTTCTAGCTTCAAAGTCAGTATGTCTTTTCTCTTTACTGAGCTCTTCGGCTTTTTATGCTCGATCAACTAATACAAAGAATTCTTTTAGCTCAAGAATTCCAACTAGAAGCTTTATGTCTTTGTTCAACCCTTCTTCAAACCTCTTACACATAGCAGTCTCAGTTGAAATACACTCCCGAGCATATTTGCCCAATCTAACAAATTCTCGCTCACTCCCGAGCATATTTACCCAATCTAACAAATTCTCGCTCATACTCTGACACCGTCATACAACCCTATTTGAGCTCAAGAAATTCTTTGCATTTTTGATCCAGAACCCTCTGACTAATATATTTCTTTCGAAACTCAGTTTGGAAGAATTCCTAGGTGATCCGATCTCTCGGCACAATAGAAATGAACGTGTTCCACCACTGGTAAGCTGAATCTTTCAATAATGATACCGCACATTTAACGCACTTAGCCGGTGAACAGGATAACTCATCAAAAACCCTAATTGTATTCTCTAACCAAAATTCAACTCTATCGGGATCATTTTTAGTAGTAGCTTAGAATTCTTCAGCCCCGTACTTACATATCTTATCAACAGGTAGCTTACTAATTCGAATTGGTTCCAAACCTTGAGAAATAATGGGAATTGGTTGGGGAACAGGAGGGGGTAAAGGTTGTTAAGCAGTTGGGTTCGTCCGTACAAAATCAGTAAACCATTCATTCATCATATGGAAGAAGGCTTCTCTAGCCTCACCTCTCTAACTGTCAGATACGGGCCTTGTACCACTCGATGCAACTCCATGAACGGAGGCTTAAGCGTTGCTCTCTACTTCATTGGAGTCAGCTCGATTGGATGTCATTGCTATATGAAAACAGGTTTCAAATAATCAGGATATATCACACTATCACGGTTATATAATGACATGTATAGCCAGACTCGTACACCCTATGTTCAGCCTGAGAATCGACTAAACCAAAGCTCTGATACCAATAAATGAAACACAAGTAACTAGTATCTGTCATCGAAACAAAGTTACGGAGTATTATCAGAATTTACAGTAAAATGAATAGAATTTCAAACATTTCATAGCATATAAATAAACACATTAAAACCAAGTTAAAATATACATACTATCCCTTATACAAGCCCTTGAGGCCCAAAAATACATGTTAGAAACAAGTCGGCACTAAATAAAAAACTCAGAGAGTTTTTCGAAAAATAGTAAAATTTTCCAACATTACAAGGGTCACATGGTCGTGTAGCCAGGACATGTGACTTACATGATCAAGAGATATGTCCATGTCTCAGGCCGTGCAGGCATTCAAAATAGGGACACACAGTCGTGTCCTAGCCCGTGTCACTCTGTAACTTGGCCACACCGTCAAGCCACACGCCTGTGTGCTAGGCTGTGTACTCTTCAAATATAACCTCACATGCCTATGTACTAGGCCATGTGCTAGGCCGTGTAACAGTCTGAATTGTAACCCTTTGAAAGCTACAGGGCACACACGGCCTTGTCACCTGGTTGTGTGTCACATAGGATTAAGACACACGCCCATGTCTCTGCCTGTGTGGACGAAAATAGACCATTTTACAAGCCATTTTTCTCACCCAAATTGTCATGTACCGATAAACAACTTTGCATATATAACCAAGCCATAATAAGACATTTAAAACAAGCAAAAACAAGATATATACATAGGGTATAACTTCATACAACCAATATGCCCTTAGGCACCTCAGTGTCAAAATCAAAACATATACAAATGTGAACATACATTGATCAATTATTCAACAAAGGCTTGAAAAAGTCTGTACCATATTATGTCACTTGTTTTACCTTTCAAAAACATACCAAAAAGATACCAAATATATCATACAAGAATTAGCTCCAAATAATCACCTAATCCATATATGTCTAATGCACCAAAACACTATATTCACCTACATCGTATTGTCACTTATCATTTGCATATTTGAATTATAAAACCATCATTCGTAATAAAGCTATTCACATACATGTCAAACTAAACCATTATCTTATCAAAATACCAAAAACTCAATCAAGTCAAATAGCTATATTTCCAACAAAACAAATAGGCTAACATTAGCCAAAATACCTATACATACCATTATAACCAAAATTTAACAAACAAAAATACCAAAAGAGCCGATGGATAGTGTGATATAGCTCCGACAAGCTTCCAACTCGAATTAGCTTTCGATTAACTATAAAACACAAAAAATAACATATAGTAAGCATTTAAACTTAGTATGTTCATATAACTTAAAATTTAACTTACCATTTGATCAAGTAATAGGTAAGTGACAAAGCATAACCCAACACACTTTGGCCAAATGCCTAGGCACATATACACCAACCATATTAGCCATGTAAATTCATATATGAACCAATAAACATGGATGAGCTCAATAATTGATGACATTCCATATACATGTATCGTCCATTTCATATATCTATATATTATGTAACATTCTTTCTATGTATTTCATGTGTATACCTGTAATAGTTCGTATCGAACTCATACCATTTTGTTTCAGAATATTGCACGTTGAACTGTTTAGAGTATCGTTGGATACCCAGTATAGCTTACACATAGTGTGCTATCTCATATAACTGTAATCCGTCAATTCATGTACAAGTATGCTCATACAAGCTGTGAACCGGTATGCTCTAATGAGCTATAAATCGGTATGCTCTCACGAACGGTGGAGTGTTCGTAACACATGCAGGACCTCAGCCAAATCGGTAACCCTAATTAAATGTCATTTGTATCCTATGGATTCCTATGGTTCAAACGGGGCTCGATAATTGTCGTACATTGTTGGATATGCATTCTGTAATTATATATGACAAATCATAATATTTATATATTTCAATTAAAACCATATAAATACAATTTAATTACACGAACTTACCTCGCCTAGTATATGTAGATACGGAAGCGATTAATCTGAGACTTTCTCTTTGCCCCAATCTAACTCCGTACAAGATCTAACTGGATATATACGGATAAATTTAACTCAATTCAACATATAATTCATTCAATTTAATCCAAAACATGTTTTTTTCAAAATTATCATTTTGCCTCATACTTTTAATTCATTGCCATTTAGTCCCTAGCTCATAAAAATGGAAATTTACACAATTTCACCACAACCCACTTTGGCTGAATACCAAATAGGTCCTTAGCATGCACTATACTTTAATTATTTCATAATTTCACCATGTAATATTTCCTATTTTTCAATTTAGTCCCTAATTGACAATTTCATCAAAAATCTTTTTACAAAAGTTGTTTATCAAGCAAAACCATTCATTATCTAACATCAAATTGTAAAGCTCATATGCATGCATCAATGGTAAAACTATAATAGTTTAACAGTTTCACAAATTAGTCCTCGGGCTAGCTAGATTAAGCTACAACGATCTCGAAAACATACAATTCATTAATGACATGACAAATATACATACCTAATTGAGCATACAAGCTTGGCCGAATGTTGAGCACAAAAATGGTTTCTTTATCTTGTGAAAATTGATTAAAGATGATAATGGAAGATGATAAATTTTATTTTAATTAACTTATCATTTATTTACTTATTTACTTAATTAACCTTTAAAATTAATCAAAATTACACAAAATTCCAAGCCATCATATTCCACTAACACATTTATGATCTAATTACCATATAAGGACTTCCATTTAAAAGTTCTATCGCTATTTAATACCTTTAGCTACTAGAACTCATCCTTTTGCACTTTACGCGATTTAGTCATTTTTATCAAATTGAACATGTAAACAGTAAAATTTATTAACAAAATTTTTATACGATATTACTATCATGCTGTAAGTAATAAAATAATAATAAAATAAATTATTTAACTTTATATTTGTGGTACCGAAACCTTTATTTTGATTTCACTAAAAATGGGCTATTACACTACTTGGGAACTCGAAGAAGCTATGAAAGTGCAGTATCTGAACCTATTTTCTGGTAAGATTTTTGGTGATGAAAGTTCCATTAGGGGGAGAGTTGTAATAGCCCGTTTTTAGTGATATCTAAATAGTGGTTTCGGGACCACAATTCTAATGAATGAGTCATTATTTTATTATTAATTTATTGTCTTTAGGACTATATTAAGGTTGTATTAAAGTTTTGTTAAGAAATTTTGATGTTTAATTGGTTAATTAAGTGAAAAGGACTAAATCGTAAAAGGTGAAAAGGTTGAGTTCTATCATTTGAAAGGGTCAAATAGCTATGAAACCTTAAACTAAAGGACTAGAAGGGTAAATAAACCATTTAATGAATTAGTAGATGTGCATGGTATGGTTTTATTGAAATTTTGTTAGTTTTAAAAGATTAAAATGGTAATTAAGTAATTAAAACCTAAAACAAAAGAAAGGAAAAATATGTATAATCTTTATTTCTTCATCTTCAATTGATTTTAAAGAAGAGAGAACACCATTGATGAGCATAGGTTTCGGCAAGCATATAGTCTAGTGCATGGTATGATTTTGAACCTCGTTTTTAATGATTTTTATGATTTTGAGTTTCTTTTAGCTTAATCTAGCTAGTCCAAGGGTTAATTTGTAAATCAGTTAAAGGTTGAAAGTTATACCATGGATGTTTTTGAGTGATTTGTGGTGTTAGATGATAGATTATGAGTCCTTGTTGAGAAATAAACAAGTTTTGTTAAGTGATTTTTTGATGAATTTTGGAATTAGGGACTAAATAGTTAAAGGTATAAATTTTAGGGTTTTATTATGAAATGTTGGTTTGAATGAGTTGGAATAGGTCCCTATGAAGTTTGGCTAGCTTGAGTGGAAGATTAAAATGGTTAGATTTCAAATTACGAGCTTAATGACTAAATTGTGAAAAGTTAAAATGTTAGGGAAAAATTGGTAATTTTTCATAATTGTTAGTTATGGATTGAATTGGATGTTTGAGGTTAATTGAAGAACTTAATTGAATATAATTATCTATTTAGATCAAGATAAACCTCAGCCGGACCTAAATCGAGGAAAAGCGAAAGCTTCGAATTAGTTTGACCTAACTTCTACGCCCCTACTCATTGAGGTAAGTTTGTATGAAAGGTTATCGTGTTTATGATATTTAAATTGAATGCTATTATGTTATTTTTAATATAAATGGATCGATATATATAAGCATATCATTCCGATGATGAATTGACAGATATTGAGTCTCGGTTAACCTTAGCAATTCTTAGGATACAAATGACTGTCATTAGGGATTTCATGTTTTGGGTGCTAGTCTTAAATGTCCTACCGATGGCTGAGGTCTTGCATTTCTTGTAGATAATCCATAGATAGTGTGAGCTGGATCATGTAGCTTACATTTTGACCCACAGCTTGTGTGACCAAGCCCATTACACAGCTCATGTGAGCAATAATATAAAGGAAAGATTATGGTAATATTTAAAGGCACACTTCGTGTGAGCTTTTCCGAGTATTCGATGTAATTCTAGATGGTTCAACAGGTAATAAAAGGGAAAGGAAATGATAAGTATGTAAATGCAATGAATCATGAAATTATGAAACATTGAAGGTGCCAAATGTTATATTTATACTTGATGAATCACATGTCCTATGGATGATTTCGTATATACATGAAGAAGTGTACTAACTTATAAACTTGCTGTTGTTGTTTAGGCTTATGCCAAGCTTATGGTTATGGTTGATTTTATACTTATGCTTTATATTATGCAAATGATATGGTAAGTGAAGTTTGGTTTATACGAGCTTACTAAGCATTCATTGCTTACGTAGTTATTTTTCTTTTATTTTATAGATTATCGAAAGCTCGATCAGTTTGGAAGCTCGTTGGTTTACGGTTTAGGGTTTTAGGGTTTTATAGATCTATCACACTATCCAAAATTCTTTTCATTAGTTTTTGAGCATTTTGACCAAGGTTTATAATGGCACGTATAGGGTGGTATAATGGTTTTTTTGATGAATATGTAAATGGTAGCTTGGTATGTTTATGCTTTGATGTTTATGTATGGCTGATGAACTTATAGTGTTGGTTTAGATAAGTCCCTTGTTATTCATGTTTATAAGGTCCTTTATGGTATGTTTTGAATGGATTGAGAATGGTCAATATGTGGTATGTTTTAGTAAGTATTGAGCTAGGATGTGATGCTTCAAATGTGGAAATTTTGACATGTTTAAGATGGTGTTGTTTGTATGCATTTGAGGTGACTTTGAATGACATATTGGTTAGTTGAATTAGGATCTTGAAATGATATTTAGATGTGTGTTTTGATGATTTTTAGGAACTTTTAAAGTGTGTATAAATGGGTTGAAAGGTCATGCATGAAATGGTTTTGGAATTGGCTTGATTTTAGGTAAATTTGGGTCTACATGGCCTGAGACACCAACATATGACTCAGTTGTATGAGGCACATGGCTTGGCGACATGGCCATGTGTCATCTGATGATTTCTTTAGAGTGCAAGTCAGTGAGTTACACGGGTGAGGAGATGGGCTGGGACATGGTCGTGTGTCCCTAGTTCAAATGTCACACGGCCGTGTGACCCCTGTTTTTGCAAATTTTGCATCTTTTTCCTAAACTTTCTAAACTATTTCTATAACAACCCGTTTTTAGTGAAATCAGAACAGTGGTTTCGGGACCACAAAATTGAAGTTGAAAATTTTATTTTATTATTATTTTATTTCCTACAGCATGATAGTCGTACTGTATAAAAATTTTGTTAAGAAATTTTACTGTTTACATACTCAATTTGATAAAAAGGACTAAATCACATAAAGTTCAAAAGTTGAATTTTAATAGCTAAATATAGTAAATAGCTATAGAAATTTAAAGTGGAAGTTCTTATATGGTAATTATTCCATTAGAGTTGATAGTGGATTTTAATGGTTTGGCATTATTGAAATTATGATTAATTTTAAAGGTTAATTATGTAATTTGGTAATTAATGACAAAATAAAATAAAACAACATTAGGTTATCATCTTTAACCTTTCTTTCAACAGAAAATCTAAGAAAAAGAAAGTCATGGTAGCTTAGCATTCGGCCATTCTTGTTTTCCTTGATTGGTAAGATATTTTTGTCTCGTTTTTTTTTATAATTTCTATGTTTTAGGTATCGTTATAGCTTAATTAGCTAGCCCGGGGACTAATTTATAAAACTGTTAAACTATTAGGGTTTTTCCATTGATGCATGTACATGAGTTTTTAAGTTTGATGATAGAATACAGAAGATTGTTGTTAGATAAACAACTTTTGTAAAGGGATTTTTGGTGAAATTGTCAAATAAGGACTAAAAATATTACATGGTGAAATTGTGAAATAAATAAATATAGGGCATGCTAGGGACCTAATTGATATTCGGCCATAGTGGGTTGTGGTAGAATTTCATGAATTTCCATTTTTTATGAGCTCTGGACCAAATTGCAAATAAATTAAAAGTATAGGGGCAAAATGGCAATTTTTCAAAAATATGATTTAGGGCTAAATTGATTGAGTTATATATTAAATTAAGTTAAATTTATCGGTATAGGTCAACTTAAACCTAGTACAGAGCTAGATCGGGGCAAAAAAAAGTCTCGGATTAATCGCCTCAGTATCTATGTATATTCGTTGAGGTAAGTTTGTGTGATTAATTTGTAATTATATGTTTTATTTTTAAATATGCATGAATTTTAAATTTTCTACATGTATAAATGGTTGCATATCCAACTACGTACGACTACCGAGCCTTGTTTGAACCTTAGGGATTCGTAGGATACGAATGACATGTCATTAGGGTTTACGTGATTCAGGTACTGGTCTTGAACGTCCTACCGATTGCTGAAGTCCTGCATGTGTTGAGGATACTCTGCAGCTCGTGAGAGCATACCAATCTATAGCTCATGTAAGCATGCCGATTTACAGCTCGTGAGAGCATACCGATCTACAGCTGTAGTGAGCATACCGATTCACAGCTCGTATAAGCATACATGTATAGGATTTGACGAATTACAGTTATATGAGATAGCACACTATGTGTGAGCTATCTTGAGTATCCATCGGTATTCTAAATGGTTCAACAGGCAATATTCTAATACGAATTGGTAAGAGTTCGATACAAACTATTATAGGCATACATATGAATTACATGGAAATGTTGTTAAATGTTATATGGAAAATGGAATTGGATAATACATGTATATGAAATTAATCATTTGATGTGACCATCCATGATTGTTGGTTTATATATGTATTTACATGGCTAACATGGTAGATGTATATGTGCTTAGGCGTTTTGCCAAATTATGTTGGGATATGATATGTTTACTTACCTATTAATTGACTAAATGGTAAGTTTTATTCTATATTATACAAACTTAGTAAGCTTAAATGCTTACTTTGTGTTTTTTTCGCGTTCTATAATGAATCAGAAGCTCATTCAGGTTGGATGCTTGTCGGAGCTATGTCACACTATCCATCGGCCCTTTTTGGTACATTCGGAAGTTTAATTTTTGTTATAATGGCATGTATAGGTATTTTGGTTAATGTTGGCCATATATTTTGGTTGTTGTTTAGGCCATTTAACTTGGCTTGTGATTTGGCCTTTTGTTGATGAAATGGTATGGTTGGTATGTTTATAAGTAGCTTAAAAATGGTTGATGATTTGCTTGATATGGTTGAATAATGGAAGATGAAATGATAGTTGAATGCGCATATTGTATAAGTCTTGCAACTTGTTGTGAATTGGTGCTTAGATATGCTTGATCTAATTGGTTATTTGATGCTAGTTATTGAATGACATTTTGGTACCAAATGGTTGTGGTTTGGTAAGTAAATTACATGGTATGTATTGACGCAAATATGCATACAAGTTAGTTGATTATTTGGTCAAATTGAATACATGGTTAGACATGTTTATATATGGTCATTTGAGGTGCCTAAGGGCATATTGGTTGTATGATGTTATACCATATGTTTATGGCTTGTTTATGCTTGATTTGGATGCCTTATTCTGGCTTGTAAATATATGCAATGTTGATTGTAGACATGCCTAATTCAGTGAGAAAATGGCTTGTAAAATGACATATTTTTGACCACATGAGTAGAAAAACGGCCGTGTGTCCCCTGTAGCTTTCAAAGGGTTGCAAGTCAATGATTATCAATATCCTACCACAAGAGTTGGGACGGGTAAGAGAGCTGCCGGTACTATAGAGCTGGATGCAATCACTTCATCGACAATCTAAGTATCTTATTTGGCTAATATGATTAAAATGAGAAAAAACCTACTGTAGTTTAGGAATTAAATTTAGTCGAACTATCTTGTGTTTATTGTGATGAAGACCATTTGTTTGACGAATGGCGATAAAATTCAGCATCTGTGTGCTACATGGGCAATTTCAACCACAACAATAACCCCTATTCCAACACGTAAAATCTAGCATCTGTGTGCTACATGGGCAATGGGCAATTTATCTTTCATACAGATTTTCTTATTTTAGAATGTGAAGTTAACCAAGATGTGCCAATTATTCTTGGAAGACATTTTCTTGCTACAAGCAAGATTTTAATTGATGTACAAAAAGGCAAGCTGACCATGAGGGTAAATGATTAGTAGGTTACCTTCAATGTATTTGATGCTCTGAGATGTGCTGATGTTAACGATGAATGTCACACTGTTGGGTTAATAGAAATAACAGTGGAGGAATTCCCTAGATATTGCCACAACAATTCTAACAGTGACGAAGACTAGCTTTAGCAGTGTGATACAGTAAGTTTTGAGGATTTTTGTGAATTTATGGCCGCCAAGTAGATGGTGGATAGACCAGGGAAGAAGTTTGAACCATTGGAATTATCAAATCGACCTTTTGACCCGCCTAAACCCTCTATAGAAGAACTTCTTACACTAGAGTTAAAACTTTTGCCGCATCATTTGGAGTATGCATATTTGGGCAAAAATAGTACTTTGTCCGTAGTAATTTCTATGGAGTTGACACCCAAGCAAGAGGCAAGGTTGTTAGAAGTTCTTTAGTGATTTAAGAGGGCATTGGGATGGACCCTGGCTGATATAAAGGGAATTAACCCTGTATTCTATATGCATAAGATTCTGTTGGAGGATTACCCTTGCAATTCCATTGAATAGTAACGAAGGCTGAATCTAATCATGAAAGAAGTCATTAAGAAAGAGATTATTAAATGGCTTGACGACATCATTTACCCAATTTTAGACAGCTCATGAGTGAGTCTTGTGCGATGTGTACCCAAGAAAGGAGGTGTCATAGTGGTAAGTAATGATAACAATGATCTCATACCAACTCGCATTGTCATGGGATGGAGATTATGTAAGGATTACCGCAAGCTTAACAAGGAAACGAGGAAGGATCATTTTTCCCTACCATTCATTGATCAGATGTTGGATAGGTTAGCTGGGAAAAATTTCTACTAATTTTTGGATGGTTATTTAGGATATAATCAGATTGCAATAGCCCTCAATAACTAAGAGAAGACAACTTTCACATGTGCATATGGTACTTTCGCGTTCAATTGGATGCCGCTCGGGTTACGTAATGCTCCGACAATTTTTTAACATTGTATGATTGCCATATTGTCTGTCATGGTGAAAGCTTTTTTGAAGCCTTTATGGACAACTTTTCTATGATCGAGAATGATTTTGAAGATTGCTTGAAATATTTGAAATTAGTTCTGGCCGCTGTGAAGAAATGAATCTTGTTTTAAATTGGAAGAAATGTCACTTCATGGTTTGTGAAGGACTTGTCCTAGGGCATAGGATATCACAAAGATGAATTGAAGTGGACGGAGCAAAAATTGAAGTAATAGAGGAATTGCCACATCCCACCAGTGTCAAGGGTATTAGAAGTTTTTTAGGTCATGCAGGTTTTTATAGAATATTCATTAAGGATTTTTTGAAGACATCTAAACCCTTGTGCACTTTGTTAGAGCAAAATAGACCTTTCAATTTTGATGAACAATGTTTGGTAGCCTTTGAAGAGTTAAAGAAAAAACTCATTAGTAGCTTTGGATTGGACACTACCTTTTGAACTCATGTGTAATGCCAACGATTATGCTGTGGAAGCCATGTTGGGGCAAAGGAAAGAGAAAATACTGCAGGCAATATACTATGCTAGCAAAATTTTACTAGAAGTGCAACTTAGCTAGACTACAACAAAAAAAGAGTTATTGGCTGTGGTGTTCGCGTTCGATAAGTTTCATTCGTATCTAGTTGGTATAAAGGTCATAGTCTACACAAATCACTATGCTATTAAGTATCTAATGAGCAAGAAAGATGCTAAGCCGAGGTTGATTAGGTGGATACTGTTGCTTCAAGAGTTTGACATACACTTGTCGAGGATAGAATCTGGAAGTGAATGTAGTCATGATACACTTATTAAAGAAGAATTCCTAGATGAACAACTGTTAGTTGCCACGACATTACCTTGGTGTGTTGACATAGTGAACTATTTAGTAAGTGGTGTGTTGCCACCCGATCTCAACGGTTAGAGAAGATGGAAATTTTTTCATGATGCCAAGCACTATTATTGGGATGAACCTTTCTTGTTTAAACATTGTATTGATCTAATAATTAGGAAATGTGTCCCTAACGATGAAATACATAGGCATTCTACAGCATTGTCATTCAGCTCCATACGGAGGACTTTTCGGAGGTATGACGTGTAACACCTCTTACCCGTGTTCATCGCCGAAACAGGGTAAAAAGTATTATCAAACATAAAATACATATTTTCATACAACTGAAGTTTCTTTTTATAAAATTTTGGACATAACCCCTTTTACAAATGTCTAATCCCTCCTGCAAATTTTTAAAACGCAATCTCAAACCAATTCAATATTTCA
>JABFAF010277343.1:0-16661 GCA_013677275.1 Gossypium schwendimanii | reverse complement strand
AACTTGAATACTTTGTTTTCGTTCACATATCAACCCCAATACATTCCATCACCACTTTTGAACTAATTCAAGCCTTTATCTCTTCTTTCTTAACCTATCTTTGACAAACTTTAATATTACTCCAATTCACGATCGGGCACAACAACGACTCGGATTCATCAACGAGGCCGGGGTCATATCAATTGTGTATTTAAGTGATTTTATGATCCGTTTCTTGTAATTTTTATGTTTTTCAAATTGTTAAAACTTAATCTAGCTAACCCAGGGACTATTTTGTAAAACTGTTAAAGGTTTTGAAACTTACCATTGATGAATTCTAGGAGTTCTTGAGATTAAATGATGAAATTGTGATATTGGTTGTTAAGTAGAACTATTTTGTAAAGGAATTTTTGTTAGATTTGAACCTAGGGACTAATTTGAAATTATGTAAAATTTAGCATGTTAGTTGTGAAGAATTTAGATGTTCAAAGGTTGTTTTGGGGTGTTAGTCAATTCGGTTAAAAGTGAACTTAAATAGTTTTGGTGTTAAGGACTAAATTAAATAAACTGTAAAAGTTTAGGGGAGATTTGTAATGAAATTTAAATGTCACATGCATAAAAATAAGCTTGATAATGTATTTCAATTTGATAATTAAATTTAATTATTATATAGATCAAGAATTGAATCATACGGAGGATAACCAAGGGAAAGGAAAAATCGTATATTAGTCCCTACGAATCAACTGATAGCATATCCTAGGTAAGTTAATAGCATTATTGAATAAGTATATATGTTTATAAATTATGTTGTTTGTATTTATTTAAATTGAAATGTGGATGAATATTTTGGTAATAAAATTTAATTATGATTTGTTTATAAGTATAAAGTGAAAGTGTATTTATTTGGAAGTTCAAAAATGGTTGTGAAATATGAATTTTATAGTCTCAGAATGGATGTAATGGATATGGAAGTGCCTCTGATTTGTTAGTGTGCTGAGTTCAGTTAAAATGCCCATTTGAACGTAGTAAACGATAAGGATACGATTGGCATGCTAATAGGGTTAAGACATGTGCTAGTATGGGATTGCACTTCGGTGCCTCTAATAGCACTTTGGTGCCTCTATTTGCACTTCGATGCCTCTGATAGAACTACGGTGCCTCTGTTAGAATTTTGATGCTCTCGGTGTGTTTTGGGGAACCCAAGTATCTGAGTCATGTTGCTATAGTTCATCAGGCTATGATATTTTGCAATTAAGATTTGAACTATTTTATAAGTCTAGATTATAATCATTATAATGTTGTATTAAGTATGATCACATTAGTTTATTACCTTCTGGTGTTCATGTGATGGAAAATAAAATTTTTTTATGTATGAAGTGATTTAGTATGAGCTATTGTGAGATGTAACCTCCCAAACCCGGCCTAGACGTTATGACTAGATTGAGAAGGCTAACTTACGTTACTTTTGAAGACTTTAAAAAAACTCATTTTAGGGAAATATCGTAGTACTTTGAATTAGTTTACAACATTTGTTTATTAGGTCAACTATACTTAAGATTCATTTTATTATTAAAAGTTTTGTTTTAGAAAAACCGTTTGCTCGTCGCTCTTCTTTGTAAAAACTCAATGTTAAACTAATGTAGTGGAAAAATCATTTTTCAAGTCATTTTGGAAACCTAGTTGCCTTATCAATTTATTTTTCAAAAATGGTTCCTTTGCAATGCAGCAAAAATGAGGGAACAATGTCAAATTTTACTTAAGCCTGATATCATGCATTATCCTATTATTATGCTAGAGTAATCCATGCATGCAAAAAACCCCAAATGAAAAGTTATCAAGCCACAGACCATAAGTAATTAAAAATAACAAACAAAAACCAATACAGACTGATTAATACTTATTAAAAATAGTTTGAGGTTCAAGATGATTCTTCGATTGTCGAGTCTAGTCCTAATTTCAAGGTTTACATGAAAGGTTAAACCACTATGGGAGGTTAACTCATGAAAGATCAATGTGAGTCTAACAATTATTTAAATGGACATAAATATAAAATAAAGTGAAACATATTATCATTAAGAGAAGAACACAGAACCATCATAGGAATTTCATATCATTACATAACCATTATCAATATCGATGTCAAACAGTGTATGAGCATTGGTCATCATTCATTGAAGTAAAAATCATTAATTTCGATACCATTCAATACAACAAAATACAACACGTAGCATAAATTAATAACATTCGCATATGTCATGCATATGATGCAATGCAAATATCTTACCCATACCATCCACTACACACCACGAGTTTCCCAGAACCCATCTACCAAACTCCAGCGAATGTGAGCATAACTCGATATGGTTAAGCCTCGGAATAACAATAATACAGTAAAAGTGCCGAATAAAAAATAATGCAATATAATTGCCAATCCCCTCAGTACTCCAAATGCAGTCCGCTAATTACGAATAAATGCATACTTAATATGCCGCCAGTACTCCACGGAACTCATCCATCAACCACAAAATATCTCATCCCAATGCAAATGCAATATGACATCGAAACTCATATATAGTCATAATTCAATACTTTTCACATTTAATTGACATGTTTAACATGTCATCAATAATCAAATACATTTAGTAAATGGAAAAAGTGTTCCAACTTTCAAACTACCGTTATGATGGTGTCTATCAATATCATTCAATTTCAAATAGTTTACGAATTTCACTGTGCATGTTTAGCAACCTTTTCAATATACATTATAGCAAATATCTCATGCAATCATATAATGCATAAACTCAATATTTCAACAAATCATGCTATTCAAACAACCAATATCGTACCATATAACACAATCATTCATCATAATTTCAATCGCGTAGCCACTTTGTCAAACTAGCAACTTTGCTAACACGTCAATCTTTTAGGGCTCAAAACGTACCTAGTTCAACCACTTACAAAACTAGTTATTTTTCTATTAAGCCAATCCAAATAGCAAGCTAATTCATCATATATAACATGATAATTATCAATTTCAAATAATCTTATGAGTTTAGGACCCATACCTTATTTTATGCTCTTTCACAACACACTAGCGAATCTTCTAATTTCTTTAAGAAGCTTTAAATTGAAAATAAATTTAAAAAACTTATAAATTCAATTAATTAACCTCCAAAACAGCCCCTAAAACCCCAATTATGGGTTCAAACCAACCGTCACAATTCCTACTATTTTACGAATTCAAGCTAGTTAGATTTCTTACACTACTTTGATGCGAATCGAACACGCGAATGTTTTTCAGCTTTACGATTGATTTGTGGCATTTGGGTTAGAACCTAATACATTCACATACTGGAAAACCAGTAGCCAATATTGATCAAAATCCCACATTTAATCAACCCATATCCTTTTCCCAACAACCATGTCGAAACAACAAACTAGTTTACAATTAATCACACTAACACTTCCCAAATTCTGAGATCTGACTGGCTAATTGATTAAGAACGTCTTACCCTAATTAACATGTGATTAAAGGCTGATTAGATGGTTTAAATAACTCAAGATAATGATGGAAAAATATGGGCAAGAACCAAGAAACAAAATAGCCTCCTTTCTTACACATTGGCTTATGCACCACCACTCGCAGTGGCCAAATTCGGGGCTAATTTAAAAACTATTGAAAGATCCATTAAAAATCTGGAAAAATACCTTTAAAATTTTAAAATTCCCCTAAATTCTAGATCTAAAAATTTAGGTTTTTAATTGACAAGATTAATCAACAAATTGAAGAAAGAAGAGATCTTACAAAAGCTAGTTGAGAGAAACAACAATGGCACTTTCTTGGCAATGTTCGGGATCGATCTTGGAGTTAAAGATTTCAGATTTGGGGCTGATTTTTATGAGGAAAATACTAGAAATATGGTGGAGAAGATGTTAAAAAATTTTGAGACAAAAAGAAAGAGATGGTAAAACTAGGTGTAGGCGACAACAACAATGGAGGGAGAAAGAAAAAAAAAATTGAAGATTGAGGAGGAGAGGAGAAGTGAGGAATAGCTAGGGTGAGTAAAAATAGAATAAAGGTTGATTATTTTGTGTAAAGTTAACATTTATACCTAGGTTTACAGGGGTATGGATGGATGGCACACACATTAAAAACAAGGGATTTAGTAAAAAAAAATAGTTATTTTGCATGGAAAAAGATTCAAACTTGGGACCTCAATTAAATTTTCATGTTTTTCCATTTATCAATTAACCACTAGGCTATTTCCTTACTTTTGAAATAATGTTGCAATATTTATTTTAAAAACCAGGTGTGTCACATACTAGGGTTTAGGCAAAATTTGCAACATAATAAAAAATGATGCGATAGAAGGGATTTGAACTTGGGTTTCAAGGAACATTTTACTAACACTTACCCAACAAACCAATATCTCATTTATTCCTAAAAACACAAAGATAAATCTCAAAAATTAGGGCATGACCACTCTCTCTCGATTCACAAACCCGATTCTACTAACCCCTAATTTTTGGAATGTTACAATTCTCCCCTCCTTAAAGAAATTTTGTTCTCGAAATTTTCTTAGTCATAAAATTTGTTACCCCTTTCTCTTCAAACTAAGCCATCAAGCTTTCACTGTGCAACTCTAATTCTAACACAATTCCAGACAATGCGTCTCCTTAAATTCTCAATGTATATCTTACAGATCTAATTACAAAAATGTTACTAATAGATTCCTCTACCCCAATTCCAATTTTAACAGAAACTTTGCTGGATGACGCTTCCCACAATATCTATAAATCAAAATCCTAGTTGATCTAACAATTTCTCCAGTAATGACTAATACAACATTCCGTTGATGTCTAGTTTCTTTGGTCCAGTTCAAAGGTCACAGATTTGGACCACTAGAAGTAGGCTCTCTACTTTTCTGAACTTTATTCTTTTCCTTTTTCTTGCACTCTAAGTGTTTACTCTCTCCCTCCATGTTAGTCATTTCAACCATAATCTTGAAAACACTTTCTAAGACTCCCAATATCACTTGGGACACTGCATCATCCCCAACCTCCTGGTTTTCACCTTTAGAATCATGATGTCATTCGTCTCGGGGTTAGGCACAATTCCTTGTGAAGCAAATGACTCAACTAGGACAGCTCGACACTCCTCATGGTTCTTCATTCTACGACTGTTCAATATGTATCCTACAGTCAATTTTTGATTTCCTATCTTACAGTTTCAAAGAAAAATTAAATACTAAATATTTTAGTTCCATGACTACAGTAATAAACCTCAAGTTTTTACGTAAAGTTTAACAATAACTTTTCTATAAAAATTGGAATCGAAATCTCGAACCTATTTTTCTTTGTAGAACATCATTTTCAAAATTTATTGTGGCTTGTTTTTCCAAAAATACCCTTTTCATGTATGCATGCTTGTAAACTCACTCATGGAAGGTTTGAAACTTTAGTATGAGATTTTGAACCTTGGCTTTGATACCACCAAATATAACCTCCCAAACCTGGCCTAGACGTTATGGCTAGATCGAGAAGTCTACCTTAGCCATTGAAATGGCTAAGCTAACTTACATTACTTTTAAAGACTTTAAATAAACTCACTTTAGGGAAAAATCGTAGTACTTTGAGTTAGTTCAAACATTCATTTTTTAGGTCAACTATACCCAAGATTCATTTTATTGTTGATAGTGTTGTTTTAGAAAAATTGTTTGCTTGTCGCTCTTCATTGTAAAAACTTGATGTTAAACAAATGCAGCAAAAAAAACCATTTTTCAAGTCATTTTGGAAACCTAGTTGCCTTATCGATTTGTTCTTAAAAAATGGTTCCTTTGTAATGCAGTGAAAATTAGGGAACAATTTTTAAATTTTACTTAAGCCTGATATCATGCATTATTCGATTATTATGCTAGAGTAATCCATGCATGCAAAAATCCCCAAATGAAAAGTTCCCAAGCCAGAGACCATAAGTAATTAAAAATTACAAACAAAAACCAATACAGACTGACTGATACTTATTAAAGATAGTCCGAGGTTCAAGGTGATTCCATGGGGGTGAGCTCATGAAAGATCAACGTGGGGGTGAGCTCATGAAAGACCCCAAATGAATGTCGAGTCCAGTCCTAATTTTGAGGTTTACATGAAAAGTTAAAACACTATGGGGGTGAGATCATGAAAGATCAATGTGAGTCAAACAGTTATTTAAATAGACATAAATATCAAATACAGTGAAACATATTAGCATTAAGTGAAGAACACAGAATCATCATAGGAATTTCATATCATTACATAGCCATTATCAATATCGATGTCAAATAGTGTATGAGCATGGGTCATCATTCATTTGAGTAACAATCATTAATTTCGATACTGTTCAATACAACAAAATACAATACGTAGCATAAATTAATAACATTCAAATATGTCGTGCACATGATGAAATAAAAAAAGGTTCTAGCCCATACCATCCGCTACACACCATGGGTTCCCTAGAACTCATCTGCCACACTGCAACGAATGCGAGCATAGCTCAATGTGGTAAAACCACAGAATAACAATAATGTAGTAAAACTGTCGAATAACAAATAATACGGTATAATCTTCAATCCCCTCAGTACTCCAAATGCAGTGCACTGACTATGAATAAATGGAAACTTAATATGCCGCCAGTACACCACAAAACTCCTTAGTCAACCACAAAATATCTAATCCTAATGCATATACAATATGTCATGCAAAGTCATATATAGCCATAATTCAATAATTCTCACATTTAATTGATATGTTTAACACATCTTCAAAAATCAAATAACTTTAGTAAATGAAAATAGTGTTCCAACTTTCAAACTACCATTATGATAGTGTTTATCAATATCATTCAATTTCACATACTTTACGAAATTCACTGTACATGTTCAATAACCTTTTCAATATACATCATAGCAAATATCTCATGCAATTATATCATGCATAAGCTCAATATTTCAAACAATCATGCTATTCAAGCAACCAATCTCATACCATATAACACAATCATGCCTCACAATTCCAATCACATAGTCACACTGTCAAACTAGCAACTTTGCTAACACATCAATCTTTAAAGGATCGAAACGTACCTAGTTCTGCCACTTACAAAACTAATTATTTGGCTATCAAGTAAATCCAACCAACAAGCTAATTCATCAAATATAACATGATAATTATCAATTTCAAATAATATTATGAGTTTAGGACCCACAACTTATTTTATGCTCTTTAGCAACACACAGCGAATCTTTTGATTTCTTTAATAAGCTTTAAAATGAACCTAAACTAAAAACCATTATAAATTAAATTAATTCATCTCTAATATAGCCCCTAAAACCCCACTTATAGGTTCAAAGCAATTGTCACAATTCCTACTATTTTACAAATTCGAACTAGTTAGATTTCTTACACTACTTTGATGCGAATCAAACACGCAAACATTTTTCGTCTTTACGTTTTATTTGTGGTGTTTAGGTCAACACCTAATACATTCATGTCACGGGTGAATGTGTGATACGAATGTACATGTATACACGTTGAATCAAGTAATAAAGTGATGAGTAAGTATCGTCTCCATAGGGATCAAAATTGACTAAAATAATTAGTTATGCTATTACTATGAAACTGACTAATTAAACTGAGCAAAAGGAACAGGTGAAGAATTGATAAAGAGATGTAATGAAGGATTAAGAAAATCAATTATGACTAAAAATATGCTATGGCAATTATCAAAAAGTAAGTGGGAAAGAGTTTCTACTGTTGAATGATTAAGGTTGGAGTTACTTGGGTTTATTTCAATAACATAATAATTCCATGGCAAAATCTTGACCACTCTTCTGCTCAGGGAATCACTACTACAATTTGCTTCTTTTGAAATACAAACTTTGGGATATCATTCTGAGTTTTTGTATGTCTACGGACTTAAGAATGATATCTAGAATTTTCTCTTTTTCCCTGTACAGATTGTAACTTCTATGTCTAGAATGCTATAGTATTCTTTCTAATACTTGCTTTTGTCAATCAATTATAATCCAATCTAATTACTCATTTCATAATTCAATCAGATCTAACAACATGCTACATAGTCATCTATTCTAGAGCTTGCATGCATGGATTAAAAATAATCACAAATCGAATGAAACAATATTAAACTCAAAATCAAACCATGGGCATTAAAAGTTAATACAAATTCACCTAGAATAATTGCAACTCAAAGAAAATTAGTTCATGGGTTGAACATTATAATTCATAACAGAACCATTCAACGTCATTATTTAAAGTCATAAATCACAAATTCAAATAAGAAAATAAAGGCAGAACTGCAGGAAGCTTTTGCTACTCCAACTTTTACTCTAATGATGAGATTTGATGCAAAACCCATGGCATTTTACTCTTCCCCTTCCTTGTGTCTAATTCTTCTACTCTGTAAGTTGCTACCCTTTTCACTCTTTCTCTGAGAATGCACGAGAATCTGATGCAAAAAGATAGAAACCGTTATTCTCTCTCCCTCCTATCCTTGCTTTTTTCTCTTTTCTTATTTATAGGGTAGGTCCCTTCCTCTCAGCTCACACCTTTTGCTTTCTCTTTTTCAGTGATTTATCTGGTACAAGTACAATTGGTTGAGAGTGACATAGACTAAGTGCTGCGTCATTTTCCTGGAATTGTCATGGCATTCATGCTAGCAATCTAACCAACAATTTTTTTATGGTAATATTTCACTTCCTTTATTTTCCTATCCTATATCTCTTCTTTTCTTCATCCTGCACTTGCTGCCAACCACAAACAACATTTTTCTTCCCTAATAATAGAAGTAACAAATAATAACATGTATAGCACAATCAAATCTTTTTTATGTAATGTTCTAAAATATCTAAAAATGCAAACATATTTACTTAATTACAAACAATTAATCCCATCTAAAGGCTTGAAATATAACTCTTTTCAAGAGTGATCACACCCCTAAACCTAAATTATAGCTAGTCCTCAGGCAAAATGTGTATGAGTATGCATGAAAGCATGAATATTTGCCAAGTTATTCAGCCATTTCAAAATTTTAATCACAAATATTATTTTCTATAGGGAATTCATCTTGTCACATGATTTCTTTACTTGACAATCTCAATGGAGCGTATAATAGATTACCAGGTAGTATATCATGCCACAATTTGAATGTATTTCGCTCGTAAAGCTAAGGCTTTTAACTAAAAAGATGGATGGAGAAAACAACTACCTCCTTAGCTAATCAGCCTATTACTGCAGTGGAGTGTCCCTAAATTATTATTATTATTTTTTTAAACACTATTATTTGAACTCATTTTTTTGATCAATAATATGATGGAGCAAACAAAGCATTACTGACCTACTCAACAGTTTCAAATATTGGAGTATAAAACTATTGCTAAGGTATTCCTTATCATTCATAACCAAATTATTGAATTTAGGATTAAGAAATTCTAGATGTATTAAAAGAATCCTACTACAGACTTAATTCCTTTCATACTTAAGTTATTCTATTTTTAGGAACTAGTTTTAAAACAACTATCCTAAGCTAAACATGCTTAATCAACTTTCACAACTTTCTAAATTAGTCGTAGAGTTATTATCACCATCGAACATCATTGATAATAATATACTCATCATAGTTTATCAGTTATTTTGCATTTGTATGTAATGGAAAAATAAATGACAAAATGCATGAATATTAAATCATCTATCTATAGTATACTATATGTGCAACACAACACACCCCCAAACCTAAGGGATGCATTGTCCTCAATGCATAAACAATGAAATATGGCAAAATGCAAAAACAATAACTATCAACTATAATAGTGCCATGGCACTAAATACGAATGCATGAAACATATAGTATAAAATGAAATAAAGAAACAAAAGCTTGCATAGAATTGCAGTTACTCTATTTAGGTTGGGTGGATTTCTTGGCAACACGTTCGTAGCATTGTTGCCTTTCTATTTCACCAGCATCATCTTGGACAATTTTTCTAGCGGTTTGCTTGTAGTGCTTCTGTTTGAGCTGGTTAATAGGCACCCCTTCTTTGTTGTCAGTATCTGACTTTGTGAGATCATCAATCAGTTGATGAACTGCACATTCTTATTCAATCATATGTGCAGTAGTCGGCGTAATGGTGGTGTTTGTAGGTGTAGTAGCTTGAGTCACATCATCATCTTCCTTTTTAGATTCAACATGGACATATTTAGTTTTCTCAACTTTTTCCTTCTTATTCGATGGTTTGCTTTTTCGTAGTAGTTTCTTCACCATCGCCATCATCCTCCTCAGGCTCCAACTACAACTCCTTAAGAAAATCAGGGAATTAAGGCATGGGTCTGGTAAAGTTCTTTTGAAGGGATTTATTCAAGGCCTTATCTCTTCATCAGATATACCCTCAAAAGATAGCCATTTCCTCTTGAGTGTGGCCAAAGTCAGTGGCCAACCTTTGTTGGTGTTTCTCCAGTATGTGAAATTGTTGCTGCAACATCTCAAGCGCCTCAATAAATTTTTACTCAAAATTACTATGAGAAGTTGAGGGAGCAGTATCAGTAGGAAGAGGTGGTGATGATGTAGATGTGGAGCCTGGATGCCTTGGCATTTCTTCTCTAGAAAATAGTATGGTGAGTTACTTTGTGATGGCTCCTTTGTTAGGGATGGTATCTTCATTCATTTGAATATGAACCTTCGCTCGCTGACAAAGTGTTGTAATAAGGGATGGAAATTTTAGAGCATCGACATTCTTCTGAGAGCATGGGTGGACTTCTCAAAAAAATAATGCTTCCAACATTGATCTTTCTACCTATCATAATCAAGTGCAATAATAACAGGCGTTCTTTAAAATAGTTGAGTTATGAGTAGAAGGGATGAGACGAGTTTCAAGGAAATGATATCAGACTCGACAATGAGGCTGCAACGATACTCGAACAATGGTATAACAATCATTTCTAGAAGTCGTCCACTTCGTCCCCTCAACACATAAATCTGTTAGTACTTGTTGGAGCCCATCAGCGGTCATAGACTTGACAAATTGGGCGTGTTCATTTGGGTCATTAGATAACCCAGATTGTGCATTAATGGAGTCTTCATCGAACATCACCGATACACCATGCACATATATAAAGTCATCATCCGAAGAGATGAGATGAGCATAAAACTCTTTCATAACCTTAGTGAGAACATCATCTGGGTAGAGGCAAAAGATTTGCCATCCATGCTTCTCCACTACAGAAGAGATAGCTTCAGAGTAACCCATAAATGGAGCATCTTGAAAAAGGAACCCTTTCCAAACAAAAGGGCCACTTGAAAATGTTCTAGGTATACTTCTCTTCCGCGATTTTGTTGAACAACAATCATGGCAGTACACAGGTGGAAAAGGATGGTGGTTCTCGAGCCATTGTACCAACAATTGGAACCTCCCAAACCTAGCCTAGGCATTATGGCTAGATTGAAAAGGTTACATTAGCCACTGCAATGGCTAAGCTAACTTACGTTACTTTTGAAGACCTTAAATAAACTCATTTTAGAGAAAATCATAGTTGTATTTTGAGTTAGCTTAAAAGCATTCATTCATTAGGTCTTGTATACTTAGGCTTCATTTTATTGTTGATAGTGTTGTTTTAGAAAAACTATTTGCTTGTCTCTCTTCTTAACAAAAAAAAAACTTGATGTTAAACTAATACAACAAAAAAAACAATCTTTCAAGTCACTTGGAAACTTAGTTTCCTTAACGATTTAATTTTAAAAAATGGTTCATTTGCAATGCAGCAGAAACTAGAGAACAATATCAAATTTTATTTAAGCCAAATATCATGCATTATCCGGTTATTATGCTTGAGTAATTCATGCATGCAAAAATCCCCAAAAGAAAAGTTACCAAGCCACAAACCAGAAATAATTAAAAATTACAAGCCAAAACCAACAAAGACTTAATAATACTTAATTAAATAATAATAATCCGAAGTCCAAGTTGATTCTCCGAGTGCCGAGTCCAGTCCTAATTTTGAGGTTTACCTGAAAAGTTAAATACTATTGGGGGTGAGCTTATGAAAAGCTCAGTGTGAGTCAAATAATTATTTAAATAGGGAAAAACATCAAATACAGTGAAACATATTAGCATTAGTAGAAGAAAATAGAACCATCATAGGAATTTCGTGTCATTACATAGCCATTATCAAATTGAAGTCAAATGGTGTATGAGCATAGGTCATCACTCATTGGAGTAACCATCATTAATTTGATACCATTCAATACAACAAAATACAATACGTAGCATAAATCAATAACATTCAAATATGTCATGCACATGATGTAATGCAAAAAAGTTCCTACCTATACCATCCGCTACACACCACGAGTTCTCAAGAACCCCTCATTCAAACTCCAAAACATTACGGGTTTAAGCCCGTTGTGGTTATAACCACCGATAACAATATGCAAAAAATTTTGCCAATGAAAATGCAGACAAGCTACTAGTAAAAATGTGATAAATCGTCATTCCCCTAGGTACACCAAGTATAGTGCACTGATTGCGAATAATGGAGACTTAATGTGCCACTGGTACTCCATGAAACTCCTTCGTCAACCATAAAACCCCAACCCAATGCATATGCAATATGTCACACAATCTCATACATAATCATATCTTAATACTTTTCAAATTCATTTGACATGCTCATCATGTCCTCAATAATAACATACTTTCAGTAAATGAAAACAATGTTCCAATCATTCAAATTACCATTGTGTTGGTATAAATCAATATCGTTCAATTTCACATACTTTGCGAATTTTCATTGTGCATATATAACTCCCTATTCAATAAAAAACATAACAAATATCTCATGCATTTAAATCATACATAAGCTTAATATCTCAACACATTGTATCATTCAGTCAAACATTCTCATATCTCATAACTCAAATATGTAATTACAAACTCAATCAAACATTCATACTATCAAACTAGTAATTTTGCAAACATGTCTGTCTTTTAAGGCTCAAAACATACCTAGTTCGGCCACTCACAAACTCAATAATTTGGCTATTAAGCCAATCCATTCAGAAAGCTAATTTATCAAATATAACATGATATTTAACATTTTCAAACAATTTTATGAGTTTAGGACCCACACTTTATTTTTTACATCCTCGCAGCACACTAGCAAATCTTTAATTTTCCTTAACAATTGGTTAAACGAACCTAAACCAAAAATTAGTATAAATTCAATAAATTCACCATTTAACCAGCCCCCAAACACCCACTTATGAGTTCAAACCAATCATTTAAATTATAACTATTTTATGAATCCAAACTGGTTAGATTTCTTACACTGCATCGATGTGAACCGTATGTACAATCGTTCTTTGCCTTTACGGATGATTTGGGACGTTTGGGTCAGCACCTCATTCAATAATATACTAGAAAATAAGAAGCTAATTAATAATTAAATTCCTTCATTTAATCAATTTATAACCTTTACCCAACAACTATGTTGAAATAACAAACTAGTTACCCTTAATTGCACTTACACTTCATGATTTGTAGGTTTCTAATAGCCAAATGATTAAGAACTTTTTTCCCTAATTGAAATGGGTTTAAAAGATGATTAGGAGGGTTAAATAACTCAATTTAATTCTATAAAATACAATAAGAAATCAATAAACAAAACAACCCCTTTTTTTGCCCATAGGTGCATGCACCACCACCTGTGGTGGCCAAAATTGGGCTGAATTTTAAAACGCTTTGAGATTTCATTAAAATCTAGAAAAATACCTTTGAAATAATTTAAAATCCACAAAATTCAAGATCTGAAAATTTTGGTTTTTAATTAAAAAATTAATCAAGAAATTAAAGAAAATAGAGACCTTACCCAAGCTAGTCGCGAAAAATGGCAATGACACTTTCTTGGCAATGTTCGGGATCGATCTTGGAGCTCAAGATTTTAGATTTAGGGCTGATTTTAATAAGTAAAAATGACAGCAATATGGTAGAGAATATGTTAACAAATCTTGTCGCAAAAAGAAAAAATAAGGAAAGAGATGGTAAAACTAGGTGTAGGCGATGACAACAATGGGAGAAAGAAAGAAAGAAAATTGAAGAGAAAAGAGGGAAGGAAGAGGGTGAATGGCTAGGGCAAGTAAAATTTGAATTAAAGGCTAAAAAATACAATAAAAAAGTTATATCTATACTAAGGTTCAAGGGTATTGATGGCACACACATTAAAAAAATAAGGGATTTTGCAAAATTTAATTATTTCTCAAGGGAAGGGATTCGACCTTGGGACATTCTTTAATTTCCATGCTTTCTCATTTTTCTTTTAACCAGTGGGATTTTCCTCATTCTTGAAATAATTTTGCAATATTTATTTTGAAAACAATGCATGTCACATACTAGGGTTTAATGCAAAATTTGCAAAATAATAAAAATGGTGAGAGAGAACAGAAGGGATTTGAACTTGGGTTTCAAGGAACATTTCACTAACACTTAACCAACAAACCAATACCTCATTTATTCCCAAAAACACATAGATAATCTTAAAAATTAAGGCATGACCACTCTCTCTCGATTTACAAACCCAATTCTACTAACCTTCAGTTTTTGGGATGTTACAATTCTCTCTTCCTTAAAGAAATTTCGTCCTTAAAATTTTATTAGTTACAAAATTTGTTACCCCTTTTCCATCAAACTAGGCCACCAAGCTTTCGCTGCACAACTTTGATTCTAACACAATTCCAAACAATGCATCTCCTTAAATTCCCATCATATATCTTGTAAATCTAATTATAGAAGCATTACTAACAAATTCCTTTATCTGAATTCCCAATTTTAACAAAAACTCTAATGGATGACGCTTACCACAATATCTACAAATCAAAACCCTAGCTGATCTAACATTTTCTACAATAATAACTGCTACAACCTTTCGTCGAGGTCTGTCTCCTCTGGTCCACTTTAACAGTCACGGATTTGGACCAGCGAAAGTAGAATTTTTTTCCTATTCCAAACTTTATTCTTTTCCTTTCTTTTGCACTCCAAGTGTTTAGTCTCTTCCTCCATCTTAGTCCTCTCAACCATAATCTCGAAAACATTTTCTCTGACTCCCAACACCGCTTGGGATACTACATCATACCCAACCTCCTGGTTTTCTCCTTTACAAATAGGCGCAATCACGATGTCATTCGTTTCAAGGTTAGGCACAATTTCTTGAAAAGAAAATGACTCAAATTGGGTAGCTTGATGCTGACCCCCATGGTTCCTCATTCTATAGTTGTTAATTATGTATCCTAAGGTCTTCAATCAATTTTTAGTTTCCTATCTTACAGTTTCAAAGAAAAAATTAAATACTAACTATTTCAGTTCTATGTCTAAAGTAATACACCTCGAGTTTTTACCTATAACTTAACAATATCTTTTCTATGGCAATCTGCATCAGAGTCTCGGACCTGATTTTTTTTAAAGAATATCATTTTCAAAATTCTTTGTGGCTTGTTTTTCCAAAATTTCCCCTTATTCATGTATGCATGCATGCAAACATAAGTAGATTTAAAATCTCAGTCTAAGGTTTTGAACCAAGGCTCTCATACCACTAAATGTAACCTCCCAAACCCGGCCTAGGCGTTATGGTTAGATTGAGAAGGCTACATTAGCCACTGAAATGGCTAAGCTAACTTAAGTTACTTTTGAATACCTTAAATAAACTCATTTTAGAGAAAATCCTAGTTGTATTTTGAGTTAGCTTCAAAGCATTCATTCATTAGGTTACATATACTTAGGATTCATTTTATTGTTGATAGTGTTGTTTTAGAAAAAAAAGTTTGCTTGTCGCTCTTCTTTAAAAAAACTCAATGTTAAACTAATACAGCAAAAAAAAAACTATTTTTCAAGTCATTTGGAAACTTAGTTTCCTTATCGATTTGTTTTTCAAAAATGGTTCCTTTGCAATGTAATGGAAACTAGGGAACAGTATCAAATTTTACTTAAGCCCGATATCATGCATTACCTGGTTATTATGCTTGAGTAATTCATGCATGCAAAAATCCCCAAAAGAAAAGTTACCAAGCCACAGACCAGAAATAATTAAAAATTACAAGCCAAAACCAATAAAGACTTAATAATACTTAATTAAGTAATAATCCAAGGTCCAAGTTGATTCTCTGAATGCTGAGTTTGGTCATAATTTTGAGATTTCACTGAAAAGTTAAACACTATTGGGGGTGAGCTTATGAAAAACTCAGTGTGAGTCAAATAATTATTTAAATGGACAAAAACATCAAATACAGTAAAACATATTAACATTAACAGAAGATAACAGAACCATCATAGAAATTTCATGGCATTACATAGCCATTATCAAATTAATGTCAAATGGTGTATAAGCATAGGTCATCATTCGTTCAAGTAAGAATCATTAATTTTGATACCATTCAGTACAACAAAATACAATGCGTAGCATAAATCAATAACATTCGAATATGTAATTGGAACGATGAAAATGTACAAGTGTACACAACCGCAACAAGTAATAAAGTGACAAGTAAATGTCGAGTTATTGTACCCACAGGGACAGTAAAAAAGAATATTTATGAAATTAATGCTAAAACACTTTGGTGATGGAAAATATTTTGGTTTAAAGAT
>JABFAF010277313.1:0-20385 GCA_013677275.1 Gossypium schwendimanii | reverse complement strand
AATATTAATAAACTAATATTTATTTATTTAATTAATCTAAAATATCTCCAACATTATCATTATCTTCTATATTTCTCTCTCTTCTAAATGACCATTTTGCCTTTTATGATCTTTGAAAATTCCATCCTTGAGTCATTACTTAAATAGGTAGAATTATGATTTAGTCCCTCATAATTCTTCACCTACTCAATTTGGTCCTAATTCATCCATTTTCCTTAGTTTCTAGATTATTCCACCTTTAAAATATTTGCACTATTGGTCCTCTAACTTTTTCATATTTATATTTTAACCCCTCAAATTTTGAATATTTCTCTTGGGCCACAAAACTTTTCTCACTTTTGCGATTTAATTCTTTCTTGAATTAATATGTCATAATATACTTCNNAATGTTGACATAACTCAAAATTACCCTTTTTATCACTTTATTTTCTTATTTTACTATATCAGGAATATTATCTTGCTTTCTTACTGTAGTAATTTTCGGGGTATTACATTGGTTAAACCTGTAACACCCCTAACCTGTATCCGTCGCCCGATTAGGGTTACAGACCATTATCGTACAAACAAAAACTTTTTAAAAATACATTTTATGTTGTAAACATGTTGTAAAACTATCATTCACATACATACCATCCCTAAATTGAGTCCTCAAAGCCCTAGAAGTACATTAGAAATGAGTCGGGACTAAATTGGAAACATTGGGAAAGTCTAAGAAAAAGATAAAATTTGACTACAGGGGTCACACGGCCGTGTGCCTAACACGATTGAGACTCACGAACGAGTCTCAGGTCATGTAACCTTCGAACTAAGGACACATGATCGTGTCCCAGTCTGTGTAACTCTCTAAGTAGGGTCACACGACCATGTCACACGCTTGTGTTCCAGGCTGTGTAACTCTCGAAATTGCCGCACACACCTGTATGCCAGGCTGTATGTTAGGCTGTTTAACTGACAGACTTGCATGCAAAGGAACCTACAGGGGACATACGGTCGTGTCACCAGGCCGTTTGTCATACACGACTGAGTCACATGCCCGTGTCTTAGGCTGTGTGGACATAAATTTTCCCAAAATCAAACCATTTCCAACACCAAATCATGCATTCACCTATAGGCCTTATGTGAACATAACCAATACATCAAAACCTTATCAAAACTTACATATAATGACCAATTCAAGAGTCCTAAATTAACCAACCAATATGCCATTCAAGGCATCTTAAATACATTCATTCAAAACTTACCTAAACATGTATACATTACCACATTTCAATCATCCACATCTAGCTCAATACTTTCCCAAAACATACCATATCTTGACCATATTCAAGCCAATTCAACAAATTCCATTTTAGCCATTTAAACATGCAACATAACATAGCCACATTGACATATACTAGGAAGGCACCAAATGTATCAAACCAAATAACTTATACAAACCAAATCATCAACGAAACATTCAACTAAACATCATTATAAGTTCACCTATACATGCCATTATAACCTTGGACAAAACATAAAAAAACTAAAGATATTTAGGCTGGATAGTGTGGTAGATCTCCAACGAGCTTCCAAACCAATAGAGTTTCCGATAATCTATAAAATATAGGAAAGAAATTGCGTAAGCTTATAATGCCTAGTAAGTTCATAGAAAATGAAACATAACTTACCATTTCATTTACATAACAATAAGTATAATCATAGTGTAACTCAAACAACAAGCTTGGCTCAAGCCTAAACACCATCATCAATACACAAGTTAGTGCATTTATACATAACTCATTTGGATTGACCACCTGATAAGTAATTTTCATATGAAAATACATAATTTGAAACATTAATCCTTTCCATATACATATGCATAACATGATTTGGAAACTTATAATTTCAATCCCTTTTCTTACCCGTTGAACCAACTAGAATATCATCGGATACTCGGAAAAAATTCACACAAAGTGTGCTTAAACATCTAACTGTAACCTTTCCTTTACATCGTTTCTCACATGAGCTGTGAAATCGGTCTGCTCACATGAGCTATGGGTTGAAATGTAGGCTACATGATGCTGCTCACACAAGCTCTAGAGTATTCGCAACAAATTCAGGACCTTAGCCATTGGTAGGACATTCAAGACCAGCACCCGAAACATGAAATCCCTAATGACATGTCATTTGCATCCTACGAATTCCTATGGTTCAACAAGGACTCAATAATCATCATAGCATTGCTTCGATATGCATTTTCAATGGCATTACAAATGAATAACATGAATATAGTAATCCGTACATACAAACTTACCTCACCGGCAAGGGCGTAGAAACAAAATCGAACTAATCGAAGGCTTTAGCTTTTCCTCTATCTAAATCTGTACATGTGTATCTTAATCTAAATAGAAAAATTCAATCCATTTAATATCGCTAGTATTCAATTTAGTCCACATTTCATATTTATGCAAAATTACCATTTTACCCCTAACATTTTAACTTTTCACAATTTAGTCTTTAAGCTGATAAATTGAATTCTAAGCATTTTAATCCTCCTTTCAATCTAGAAGATTTCTCTAGGGACTTAAAACAATCTATAAAAACCATCATTTCATAAAATTAACATGAACTTTTACCATTTTTACAAACAAGTCCCTAAATACAATTTTTATCAAAAATCACTTTACAAAACTTGTTTATTTATCAACAAGGACTCATAATCTATCATTAAACATCAAGAATCATACAAAAACATTCATGGCATAACCTTCAATCTTTAACAATTTTACAAATTGATCCCCGGGCTAGCTAAAATAAGCTAAAATAACTTCAAAGACATAAAAATCATTAAAAATAGGGCTCGAAAACACTTACATGCAATAGAGGAAGTTAACCGAATGCCCAAACCCTAAAATGGCTTCCTTCACTTTAATATTTCAGTCAGAGTAAAGCATGAAGAAGATGATACATCTTTTTTTACTTTAATTTTAAGTTAATTTGTTAATTTACTAGTTTCACCTTGATTTATAACTTAAAAATCACTTAAATTATGTCCAAAAATTTCAACTAGCTTTATGAATGGTAAAATTACCATTTAAGTCTATTCACTTTAAATTTTCATAGCCATTTGTCCCTTTTAACTAATAGAACTCTACTTTTACACCTTTTACAATTTAGTCCGTTTCACTAAATTAATAATGCAAACATCAAAATTTCTTAACGAATTTTTAATACGACCTCACTAACATCTCATAGAAATTAAATTAATAATAAAATAATAATTTACTCATCAAATTTGTGTCCCCAAAACTAGTGTTCTAATTTTACTTAAAATGGACTATTACAACTCTCCCCCTAAAAGAATATTCGTCCCCGAAAATCTTACTAGAAAATAAGTTCGAGTGTTGGATTTTCATAGCTTCTTCTGGTTTGTAGGTGGCCTCTTCTATCCCATGTCGCTACCATAGAACTTTAACTAAAGCTACACTTTTATTTATCGATTCTTTTACTTCCTGAACTATTTCACCATTCTAGCATTTCAAAAAAAAAAAATTACTTTCGTCTACAATTCACAAAAACATCATGAAGAGTCAACCTGGTGTTGAAGAAGATGAATACTCTACCATGATGACAAATATCAACTGGGTTTTGTTCAAAAAGTACTTAATGTTATAGCAAATCTGGGATTTCAATGGATAATAAGAAAATACGACAATCATTCTTAGTGAAGGGAGTACTTAAAACTAGTGGCTAATGTATGGCTCTACTTTGTTCGATATAGCTTCATGCCTATCTCACTTAGTTCCACCATATCGATGGAATGAATACTTTTGTTATATACCATTATGATAGAGAAGTCTATCAATTTTGGGAAAATTATTCTTAATAAAATCCAAGATTGTGCTAGGAAAAAGCAGAAAGTTCTTATTTTTCATAATTGGTTACTTCACTTTGCTTGGGAGGTTAGTGGAGAATGTTGAGTAATTGAACAAGACATGATCTTGAAAGGTTAGTGGAGAATGTTGAGTAATTGAACTAAATCGAACTGAATGAACCAAAATCTGATAAGTCATCAACCAAATCTGAACTAGAAGCTGATTCAGTAAATGAAATAAATTAAGCAGAATTGAAGGCAAATCGAATAGCCCTAAACCGAGAGTGGAACCAAATATTGCTGAACCAGTTGAGCCAAGTGTTAATCCTGAGTTGACCATTCCGATGACCACTTCTTCAAACACATGAATAAGTTAGAATTTTCAATTATGATGGATATGTGGAAATTTATGCATAACCAACAACAGACTTGTTGGAAATATACAAAAATTAGAGATGATTCCATAAGGAATACTTTTAAGAATATCTTTAACAATTTCATTCATGAGTTCCCAGATCATATCGTCGAGTCATGACAAGAAAAGGTTGTGAATACAAACTAGAATGAAAAGGCAGAGGAGCAAAACAAAAGGGATGATTAAAAATAATAAAAGGGGGGAATTTCTTTTTCTTAGCATTACTTTTTAGACATTTATTTATTTTAGGAATATTTTATTTTATGCACAATAAATTTGAATAATTTGCAATTTATGAATAAACTAAGTCAAATGCTCTTCCATTAATTATTGTTCTCTTGTAAAGAGCATAGTAGTATGGCAATGTGAATGTACATATTTAAGGATTGGATTTTTCAAGAAAGACTTGTTATTTAAGCAGTCCTAATGAATCACCTCTCTTTTTTTTTTAGTCCTACTTGGTGTATAGTTTTTTTCCCTTAAGGCGGGAGGAGGGGGTAAAGGCCATCTTGTATGATTTTAAAAAGTTTTCAATCTTCACACATAAATATGTTGAAATAAAGTAATGCTCAGAAAATTTTTGTTGTTAATAAGTTAGTCTATATGCCAGTATAATTTATGATTTTATTTAAGTTCTTGTTATATGTTAGCTTAGTTATGGTATACTTGTATTTTTTACTTAGTTATGGTATACTTGTATTTTTCATTAGTCTTGTATATTCTTTTCCATGAAAACTTACTTTTCTTAGAAATACAAATGGATGAAGATTTAAGTCTCTAGAATTGTCTTAGTAACTTTCTTGAAGTGAAACCTTAGGAGGCACAAGAATCTAAATATGATTTAGGCACATTTTCTTTGGATCGTTTGAGTCTTTCAAGCCTACCATATGAATTTAACCCTTGAAACCTTAGTTTGAGCCATATAGCCTATTTTATTGTTATTTACCTACATAATAAGCTACCATATTATCATATTTTAAATTTTTACCCTATCTTGCACCACTTTTAACTATACTTGTCTTGGTGAGTAAAATTTGGGGGGGGGGGAATTCAAAAAGATGTACTTGCTTCGAAAAAAAAGAAAAGAAAAATCTCTACTCAAGTGTTGAGATATATTGTTGAGATATATTGTTGAGCATAAGTTTCAAATTAAGTTTGGGGGTGTTAAAACCTATTAATAAGAAGACTATGGTGCAAAAGATTCAAGAAAATGTTAGGGTTAAGATTATTTAGCCTAAACTTCCATTCTCTTTATCCCTACCTTTAGCATAGCCCCATTAACACCTTATAAAAGACCTATTGACTTTGATAATTATGCTGACTACATTAGTGGAGGGAAATTACTAGTTGCAACATATGAAGACCAATAATTAATCCTTAGGATTGTGTAGTCTAGCTACATAAGAAAAAAAATGTTGAATGGTGAATTTTATATGACTTTGGAATGCATGCAAATTATGAATAATGAAAACATTTTATTTTTACTTAACATAAGATTTTGAAATAATATCTACATGTGAGCGATTTATTAGAAAGAAGAGATTGTGAGCATAAATTTGTTACTCAATGATTATGTGAAAAGTTGATTCTTTGTAAATATTGTGCAAGATTGCCCTAATTTTTGCTTAGCATGAAACATTATTTAGGACGAGCAATGGATTAAGTTTAGGGGTGTAATATGTCTAAATTATATAGGTTTTTTACCACATTTTTACTTATAATCTATGCAAATTTCAAGTATATGGACAGCTAATTGAGTTATTTTAGTTCATATTAAGACATTAGGAATAATTTTAGTAAAGTGTGTAATTTTATGAATTTAATTTTACATAATTTTACTATTTTATGTTACCTGTTAATTTTAACTTAATTTGCTGCAGTTGGAGCACTGAGTTGATAAATGTGGGAGCCAATAAAAACACACATGGACATAAGCTAAAGTCCACTTCATATGGATGAAAAAGACAACAAATTTGACCCAGAAAAGTTTGATTAAACCTAGTTGAAAGTTGGTTGTTGAGAAGGGCTACTCTGCTAGCTAGTTGGGTTGTAAAAATTGTGCAACAATAGGGAGAAGAACCCAATTTGGCAAATGCATGAAAATTAGCCTGAATTAGCCTTGGAATATTAGAATTGAAGGTCTTTACATGTGTGAAAAAAATTAGAAATTAGCCCCCAACTAAACCTTTGAAAACCATCGAACTGTTTACATGATTCATGCATAAAATCAAACATGAATCAAGTAACCATTCAAAGCTCTCTTCATAATTTAAGGTTGGCCAAGCAAGGGAGAAATCCAAGGGATCTCTATGCTATATTTAGCAAACTCCCAAGCCATTCCTCTAGTATAAATACCACCCCTCATCTACTATTTCAAGCATCTCATCCAACAATCCCTCATCTGTCACATTCTCTCATCTTTTTTTTTCTCCCTAAGCTCTTCATTTCTTTAGCACACATTTTCCTTGAGAAAAACCTCTCTTGGCTGGCCACCTTGAGGAGCAATTTGTGAAAGAGCAACCACAAGAGTTAGAGGAAGCCACCACAACCAGTCTTCGTGAATCACCGAATTCATCAAGAGTTTCTTCTTCCTTATTCTTTAATTTGTTCTTGGTTATTCAAACATGTTTGCAAATTGTTTAATTTTTTTTCCATTAATGATGATGACTTAAATTTATTTTAGCTAGAATAATTGTAATGATTTGATTTAAATTCATTCGGTTCATGTTTTTGATGTTTTGTGCCTCAGTCATTCATGTGTCCAATTAAAATAATTCATGTTATTCATGCATTAGAATTAGTTGATAAATCCTAATCAGATGACGATTAATGGACACGATAATTGGAAGGTGCATGCTTAAATTAAATCCTAATCCTATTAAATTAAACATTCGTAATAACTTGAGAGAGCACTATTTCCTTGCATAACTTTAGGTTTATGTGGTTAAATTGTTTCAAGCCTAATCCATCCCCTATTACTTCAGATAAATTCTAAGGAATCCTTAGTAAAATATCGATATAGAAATATACATGTTTTTCTAAGTATAAGACTTTGAAAGAACTTATATGAGATTCCAAGTTAATGAAAGATGAAGTTGCCATGAATTTTTTCCAGAACATTATTAAACATGATGAAGAATGAATTGAGTCACGTATCGTAATTGTTCTAGCTTATTCATGTTATTGTTGTGAAAACTTGTGAAATTGCTGCTAAAACCATTTCATTGGATTTCATTCATTGTATTTAGGTTAATTCATTTGTATTAAGTTAATTAAATTAATTTTCCATCACTTTAAAACATTGTGTTTTCCTAACCAACTTGTAAATTCATAATTTTACAATTATTGATTAATAGATATAGTCCTTGTGGAGACAATAACTCTTTTTACCGTCTTATTAATTGATAACAACTGTGTACACTTGGCCATTCCATTGTGAACCAATGGGCTTTGTGTTACGGAGCCTTCTGTTAGTATCGACCTGTGGCGGATTGTTAGGTCATTGACTCGATAGATTTCCTTATGAGCACGAGGGTATCTTATTCAATTTTAGTTGGTTTCCTATTAAAATCTAGTTGGAACGTAACTAAAGTACAGTAAATGATAGCTTGATGTGTTTATGTAACACCTCTAACTTGTATCTATCGTCGGAATAGGGTTATAGTTCATTACCGAATAAATGGAACAGTAAACCAAATAATTCATACCTCAATGCAATACATATTATAATTTCTTTCAAAAACATTCATAACATCATTTAATCGAGCCCTCGAGGCTGTAAAAATACTATAGAAATAGTCCAGGACTAAATAGGAAACATTTGGAAAATTTAGAAAAACGTTGAAAAATTTGGACTACAAGCGTCACACGGCCGTGTGACCATGTGGGCATTCGAATTAGGGACACACGACCGTGTCCTAGATTGCGTCTGTGCTCTTGTAACTCTCTAACTTGGGTCGCATGGTTAAGCCACATGCCTGTGTGCTAGGCCATGTAACTCTCAAAATGGCCTCACACATCCATGTGCTAGGCCACGTAACTGCCTGACTTGCATGCCTTTAACCTACAGGGGATACACGTCCATGTCTCAGGCCGTGTGGACCCAAAATTAGCCTTAAAACACAAGTTTACCATTTCAAGTTTGCTTGAAACTTAAGAAACTCAAATACGAACCAAAATACCAAATCAAAACAACATTAATTGAGCCAAAGACACACAAAAACCAACCTATTAAGTGCCTAACCAATGTACCCTCATTGGTACCACAAGTATATATAATTATACATCAAAATAATAAAAAATTCAACTCATCAATTCATTCAAGCAATACTTATACAAAATACCTATCAAAGGTAACTCAATCACCACATTTCCTTAATACTTAGCATTCAGATTAGCATAGAAACTATACCTCATTCTCATGTATTATATAAATTGACCATTTACACAAAAGATCATCCATAATATTTACATAAACGAAAACATTAACAATAGCCACACAAGAGGCTATACATGCCATATAATTTGAATTAAACGTTCCAAAAACTACTGAGCTGAGCTTTATAGTGTGACTTGAGTGCCTATCCGATCGTCCAACCCTCCGAGAATCTAAAATGACTTTAAGCAACACAAGTAAGCTTAATGAGGCTTAGTAAGTTCGATGTAATAAACGATAAATCTTACCGAAATACATACAATAATTCAAACAATAAGAATCAACCACGAGTATTCCTTGTCATCCACAATTTCAACCGATGAATTCATTTATGCTCAGATCAATAGTCAATAAAAAACAAATCTTTCAAATTCACTAAATAGATTACTTTACTGAGATTTTTATTTCAAAGAACGACTTATGGATAAAAGTACATCGTCAGATCCATTGAACACACCAGAAAAAAGCTCATAAGAGTTAGTGCAACCAAAACACACCAGACAGAAGCTCATAAAGGCTAATCCAACCAAAACACACTAGGCAGAAGCTCATAAGGGCTAATCCAACCAAAACACACTAGACAGAGAGTATAACAAAAGAGTTCGCAACAAATGCTAAACCTTGATTTACTTGGGTAATATAAAGATATCTCCCTCCAATACCATCTCCATTCAAAGCCCCCGTAACACCAAATGACGATTGTACTCTATCTCGCGTTCAATCCAAACCGAGCATCAAATTTAATAGTATATCTCAAATTTCCGTTCATTATCAAAAATTAATAATAAATATATAAGTTGTACTATGTTAATCTACTCAACAATTCATATTGATGTTAAATTCTAAATCGTACAAACTTACCTAAACTAAATTGTAGTAGTTGAAAAAGTTCAAGGACTATTTCGCTATTTTTCCTTTTCCACAAGTATCTACGAGATCTTGATCTAAAATATAGAATTCCTCAATTATCAACTTACATTTCACATCCCAATCAATTTTACAAATAATACCCTTTTATTTTCTAAATTTAGACAATTATCCCAAACTTTTACAATTTTTACAATTTAGTCCCTTAACCCGAAATTAATCAAATTAACCATTTTTCTCAAATCAAAATTCTATCCAAATACACTAGGCCCTTAAACAACCCCCAATGAACTTTGAATTTATGTCCAAGCCCTAGAATTTTATCATTTTCACAACTTAATCCTAAAATTAAAATCTAACAAAAATCACTGTACAAATTCATCGAATTACATAATCGAAGCTCCAAATACACGGTATTCATATAAAAAATTCAATATTCATCAATGGTAACTTCTAAAATTTTTAACAGAATCAAAAACAAAGGTATGGGCTAGCTGGTCCTAGTTGTAACGATCTCAAAAACATAAAAATTACAAGAAACGGGTAAGAATTGAATTCACATGCAAAGAAATTTGCTTGGATGATTCCCTTAGCTTGAAAAACTATGAATTTCGGCTATGGAAGGTAAAATGAAGAAGAAAACATATTTCTTTTACTTAATTTTTTTAATTTCATTTAAATTACAAATTTGCCATTAATAATTACCTTATTTTTTCATTTTCCCTTGCTTTTCCGTCCCACTATATTAATTAGGGATTAATTATCACTTAATTCCTTCCTCAATTATTAATTAAACCATTTAATCATTTAAATGCATTATTTAACAAGTTTTGCACCTTTTTCAATTTAGTTCTTTTTTCTTAATTATCTATCTAAACATTAATATTTCTGAACCAAATTTTAATACAACTTTAGTAACTCCATAAATATTCTAAAAATAATATTTACAAGTCGATAGGATGGAAATTTATGTTCCTAAAACCACTGTTTCGTCACCACTAAAAATCAGGCTATTACATTTTAGGTAACTAAATGACTAGTTTAGTTGGTTACTTGAGTATAAGCAAAGTGTGCCATTCTGATTAGTGGTGTTTGGTGGAAAGGATTTGGCTAAAAATTATTACATCTACTAATAAATGGTGTTAAGTCAGCTTTGCATGGTTTGGCATGTGTATAGTTATTATGAAAGAGGTGTGGGCTATAAATAATGGTGTGACTATTGTAATAGGGGTTCTTCTCCTTTCTTTCTTTTATCGTGTTTTATTCTGGTAACCCGATAAGAGGGAAGAACCTTGTTGAAGAATAACCAGTGTGTTTCTGAATAGCAAGTAAAGGTTGCGGAGTGTAGCAAAAGACTTGTAGTGTAAGTGGTTTCCTTGAGATCTTCTGTGAGTTTCCAATTGGTGTTAGTCATCTTTGAACTTCCTCCAAGTCTTTTTATACTATTAAGTTTTGGTTGTCATAGTTACAATTGATGAATTCAGGTGAAACCGTCCTCATGAAATATGGTAAGCGGTTGCATGTGCATGTAAGTGACAGGAAACATTCACGACTTTCTTAGTGTGTAAACTTGGTATCCAAATAAGACGAGCCATTAGTAGGGCATGTTAGTTGCTAACCAGCCTGGCGATATGGGTGCTACCATGGGTAGGGCATGTTAGTTGTTATCCATGACAAGAAGCCCTGAACTTATGGGAAGATGCATGTGTTTTAAAAACATGGAATATGATATTTTTTGATGTGTAAATATAGGATTTGAGGTTAGCACAAGGAAGGTCGAGAAAATGAGTAAGAAAGTGTAAATTTTGATTTGTTGTTTTTAGTGCATGTTATTTATATCTGAAGAGAGGAATGAGACACTGAGTAGGAACATTTGACAATGTAATTACATTGCATGATAATATTGCATGATAAGTGGTAAATCTTAATCCCATTGCTGAGTTGAGTATGTAGCATATCTGCTAAGTTGTTGTACTTGACGTATAATATCTGCCCTAGTGAAATTGAATTCGATAGGCTTGTAAGTACGAGTCGATCAATATGTTTGAGGTGATAAGGGTAAGAGTTGGTAGCATTTGTGTTCCTTATAGAAAGTGGTTGCATATTGTATTCGATGATGATAGTATTCGCTAGGGATAGGCATCCACCATTGTTGTATGTAAAAGGGTAGAGGCCCAATTGTCTCTACGGGGAGTCTGTTAACATATTTTTATTTGTATATGTGTATATACGCCTAATCATTGTTGTTCATGCAATTTTTTTGGAAAGGGTTGAGTATTTTTATTGTTGGGTGTCACTAAATTCTTTCGAGCTTACTCCCTTTCTTTCCCTTTTTCCAGGTGGCATATCAGTGTAAAAGGGCTTAGAGAAGTGACTTAGCTAGATAAAGCATCCTCTGTTGTGAGCCTCGCCTATGTTTGTATTGTAACATGCGTATACTTTTATTTTGGACGGGTGGCATGTAGCTCTGTTTTTTAAACAAGATTTGTAATAATTTATATCTTTTGCCAAATCACTGTTTTAAGAGAATGTTTTTGCACTCTTGAAGTATAGGTTCAACCTTTGTGAATTATGGTTTATGACATCATCTTTGCATATACATTTCAATTATCAAAAACTTACATAACCGTGAAATAGACCAAAATAACCATACACCCAATGCAAATATCAAGCATGACAATCAAACATGCCATTTCCAACTATGCACTAACTTAGCTACTTTACTTACACCATTTTACCATATTTAACATACTAAGTTCAAATAGGTTAATGTTCCCCCTTTATAATAGCATCAAAAATTGCCAAATCATGTATTAACTAGATCACATTCCATGTCGAACATTCAAAACCAACATTTACCATAATCATGACAAATTTTCAACTCAACAAGACTTTTGCACACTAATGTGTGCTTATATACATTGCACAAGACATAACTCAAATGAACATACTTCTACCATTTATCGATAATGTGTGCTTCATGTTGATCCGGCTCAGTAAGTTCTTCAAGTTACGATCTATAAGGAGGAAAACAACTAGAATAAGCATTTAGAATACTTAGTAAGTTCAAATGGAAAAGCTATGCTTACGTTGATCTAATATAAAGTTAATAGCAAGCCTTCTTTGGCATGATATTGGCTAAAACTTGACATTCAAAACATTAACAAGGCAAGTATATGTCTATATCCATGATAACTATATAATACAAGTCACTTAGACATATCATGTCAATTTACATAACAATAAATTATCAAAATAACATATTCAATCCACAATTGATAAGATTATACCAAGTGTTCATGATTCATGTTGAACATATTTGTATCACTAATGCATAAAGATAATTCATTTACAATTAAATCCTTATAATGACCTTTCAATTTGGTGTCTAAGTCCATTTCTTCATGTTTCAAGTTCCAAATTCATTTTAACCACTTTGCCTGATGAACCCTAGTAAACAGACTCGGATACATGAGTAAACTATACCACACCAGTTGCTCGTCCTAGTTGAGTATATATATCAGGTTACCCGTCCAGGCTAAACCTATATCATAACACATCAGGTTACTCATCCGAGCTAAACCTGTGTCACATAGTACTCCAAAATCTGTAACAAATGCTGGATCTCATTAACATATGCAATAAATCTAATACAAGAGCGCACAAGACCCTGTTGGCGTGCCAATCATATCCTAATCTTTTATTAAGTTCACACGGGCATCAATTCCATATATTTCAATAGCATCCCTATAATAGTTTTCTTTTATAAATAAACCCTTAAAAGGGGTCACATTTTACGTTTCCATGTCATGTATTCATTAATATTTACACATTTGTAGCCTGTAATATCACGAAATAACCAATCATTACATAATATTTCAATTCAGTCTCATATGCCAAATTCCATATTATTTCATCTATATAGAAACATGCATATATTAAATTTAACACAAGCACACATATATTACAAAGTGAGATAGTAAGTTGATTATTCAAGGACTAGTCAACAATTTTAGCTTTTCCTCGATTAACTCCGCTTTAATTCAATTCTTGATCTATACAATTATTTTATATAACCAATCAATAAAATTTTTTTTCATATTATGACATGATATGAATGAAAATATATGAATTCAATTTTTTGATATCCCTAAAATTTTACATTGTATTCAATTTAGTCCCTAAACTCGGGATAGTCATAACTTTCGATTCCTAGCTTTGGATTAAAATCTGATTTCACATAAATTTATTAGGGACCCTCTATTTCCTATTCCTATCAAAATTTGATAAAAATTTTGTATTTTACTCAATTTGGTCCCTAATGTACGAAAGAAAAACAATTAAGCTTTACAATCTATTCCATTTCATAATCCAAGCTTAAAATCTATCAATTTCAAGCTTAATCCTTCAAGAAATCACCAATTCTAAAACTTTAATAATTTTACAAATTGGTACATGGGCTAGCTAAATCATGCTCACATGACCTCAAATCTATAGAAATTTCAAGAAACGTACTTCAATTTGCTTACCTATAAGATGGTTGAATGTTTCAAAGTTTGGAAGCTTTTCTTTTGCTTCATATACAGTGGGCGACTAGGTGGAGAAGAAAGATGACATACTTTTCTCTTTCTTTCTACCAAATTTGGTATTTATACATTAATAAGAATTTATTTGAACTTAATTAATTTCATTTAATTAATACTAATTATACTTAATGATTCTAATCATCACCATCCAATAAATCTTATTTCAAAATGGTTTATTTACAATTTTGTACCTTTGACTATTTATTATGTTATTCGCCAAGTCTTTTGTCAATTAAAATTCTATAGCGATTAAACTTTCACAATTTAGTCCATGAGCCTTAATTAACTATTAATTTGGGAAAACTACTGAACCAAAATTTAATATATTTTTATATTATCCCTGTAAATATTTATTTTTAATATTTATAGACTTTATTTTTAATATTTATGATGTTGAAGTAAGGAGATATATTAGTAGTTAACTACGAACGAAAGCTTTTATGACTCAATAAGTATGCTCTAGAATTAGTGCCAATTGAAGAGGAATGTTGCAAATGGTTTTGTCAAGGAATGAGAGACTAGCTTCGAGTTCAATTAGTTTTACAAAAACTTAAAGTATTCGTTGATCTAGATGAACGACCAAAGATGGTAGAGCAAGCCATGGGTCTTGACAAGAAGATTGAGAGTTCTCAAGCATTTAGAAAAAGACTCGGCATCGCTAGTTCATAAATTTTTCCTAAGAGAGCTAGAGAGTCTCATATTCTTGAAGATTAATTCCATCAAATGTTAGGTCAAAAAAAGATCGATTGAGACAACCAAAAATAACCGTTGGCACTACTAGGGGTCCTGCAAGAGATGCGAGCATCCTAAATTTCAAGCATTGTTGAAAAAGGAAAAGAAATGAATGCTGGAAGAAAACATGAGTATGTTTTTGATGGCAATCCCTAAAGCATTTAGACCGAGATTGGCTAAGAAAAGTTAATGATGTGTTCGCACCAACTAAGAGATAAGCTCTTGCAACTAAAGGTCGGGGTAATTCTCATAGTGGTTGAATTGTGAAGGGTAGTCAGAGGAAAGAAACTAATCAAGCAAAATGACATTCTGAAGCTAGAGCTCCAGCTCGAGCCTATGTGGTTTGAACCAAAGATGTGAGTGATGTTACCGATGCTGTAGCAGGTATATTTCTTTTATGTTTTGTACTCGTTCATGCTTTAATTGACCCTGGCTCTGCGCATTCATATGTTAACTCTAGCTTTATGAAATTAGAAAAATTATAATTTGAATTATCAAGCGTAGCAATAGTTGTCACTAACCCTTTAGTACAATCGATGCTCATTAACCAAGTGTGTAAACATTGTCCATTGGAGATCAATAATAAGTCATTCCCAGTTTATCTATTGATTATGTCATTTGGAGATTTTGATGTAATATTGGGAATGGATTGGTTGGTCGAACATAATGTGATCTTGGATTATAGTAAAAAGGAGTTCTCTATTTAGAGTTATGAACTTGAGATTATTAAAGTTAATTGCATGAAATCGAGTGATTCCACTTGTATCATTTCATTAGTTCGAGCTAATAAGCTTTTGAATCTAGGCTGTGAGGCATATATGGCCTATATCATTACCTCCAATTTAGATGAAAGCATGTTAGATAAGATCCAAATAGTATACGAGTTTCTGGATGTGTTTTTTGAAGAGTTGCAAGGATTACCTCTTTAACGTCTAGTGCCAATGGAGCTCAAAGAGCTAAAAGTTCAATTGAAAGATCTTTTGGACCGTCGATTTATATGTCCTAGTATATCGCCTTGGAGAGCACCGGTGTTATTTATCAAAAGGAAAGATGGGTAGATATGGCTCTATATTTATTATTGACAATTGAATAAATTGACAATCAAGAATAGATATTCGTCGTTGCGTATCGACGATCTGTTTGATTAGTTAAAAGGTGCATTGGTGTTCTACAAGACTGAATTAAGATTCAGATATTATCTGTGTTGGATTTGGTGCCCTAAGTGTAGTATTTTTGTTTATGTACACTTGTATTTTTTGAACAAATTGGTTTAATAATATCCATTAATTACATTAATACCCTTTGTATACTGCCCTCAATGGTTTTTGCATGCAAAGCAAAATGAAAGCAAATATTGGATCAATAGTTATCTAACGTTTAACTAATACTAAATGATATTATGTGGGCGGATAGTAATAAGAAAAGACAACTTATATTAGTAGATGAACCTAAACATGTCATCTATAAAGTCTAATTGGGTAGTAGTTTGTCGTGATTATCAGAGCGAATAACTCCTAGAAGGTAAAGACATAGATGTGATTGATTGGACTATTAGTACATCAGAAATGACCCAAGTAGACGAATCTTGATTTTGTTTATGGATTTATTCGCTTGTGATATTTATAGTGTGACATTGCTTAATTTGGAGTGGATAATGGACTATATAACACCTTATACTCGACCTGCTCGCCAGGTCTAGATACCAGATATCACAATTAAACTGTATTATTTAACAGATTCCTTAATTTGATTTTAATTATGACTTAGACCCCACCAAATTTCCACACCCATTTAATCCATTCAACTTTAAATTTACTTTTCAAGTGACAATCTTTCTTAAAAAAATTAAAACTTCAATTTAACTTCTCTAGTATACAAATATTAATATTTTAACAATTAGTACGCCCTACTGGGTTGATATGTTTATAAATATAATGACTCGTAACTTATAGTTTTGAGTAGTTTAATCTTATTTATACCATGAGGAGTAACCTCTAAGGGTGCCCCTCTATATACAAATAATGCTATAATGCTATTCACGTGGACTTGGCATTATCTAGCTTTATCCCTCTATATCCCATGTGTCATGCCTCAATTTTGCATTTAAAGCAAAACAAAATAAGCCCAGAAGAACTTAGTGGGGTTCTAACCAACTGTACTCATATAAAACTCTTAATTTGGCGAGTGAATAATAAATTTTATATAGAGTTGAAACACCCTGAGAGATTTAGGAATTATCATTGGTTTTCTATGGCAACGTTAATGCCTTTACTTTTTTTGAACAACCTGCTGGCAATTGTAACAGCCCACCCGACGAAGTCTCTATATTTGGTTACCATTTGGTGTGTTATTGGTAAAATAAAGCTATATATTAGTAAGTAAAGTGTTTGTCTTGACTAAGTATAGGATTCTATGTGATGCGTCATTTGGCGAACTCTTTATTTTGGTGTATTATGTGGTTTGGCAGATTCTTCTATAAGTATCACCCAACTTAGATGTTTTGTATGAAATCAGCAAGTTTGCAATTTTTTAGATTTGTTTATTATTTTAGTATGGTAATTTGGTTAGTTAAGTTGAGACTTAGTTAGAATGGAACTAGACTATTGTAGATGATAAGACTTAATAAAGTTAAGAGCACTTAATCATGAGAATCAAGAAAGTTAGTGGAATTATCTTATTTTTCCTTTAATCCTTGTTTTCGAGCATACATATATAATGATAGTGGTGGTCTTTCTAAACACCTTTGTGTTTTCTTCTTCTTTCTTCATTTTCTCTGAGAACTCTTAGAAAACTTAAGTTCAGAAAACCTCTTTGAGGTAAGGTTCGCAGTATTCAGCTAACTCATACGTTAGTACCTGCTTATTGGTAATTACTAATGAACCCTAGATTATTCTCTAAGTCATTTACGTGTTCCTTATTCTACATGAATAAGTGTCAGAATGGTGTGTAGGGAAGGAAACTTAATGTTTCTTGTTTGTGTGTTATTATTTCTTGCATGCATGATCATATTTGATAGATTGATAAATTGTTATATTTAATTATCTTTATTTTAGCTCAAAAAGATAACAAAGGTCTAAGTGACAAGGGCAAATGACCTATTTTATAGACCTGTGTTAGAGTTTTTGGTGAGTTCCTTCTTATTTCCATGTGCTGTAGTTTTTTTATTTTTTTTCGTGTAAGGTAAGTATTCTTCCTCTATAATGGATGAAAAGTGTGTAAGTGTATTATGACTGAAAGATGTGTGTGTGGATAATGGTTATTCATAGTTATCAGTCGAAGTACAGTTTGTCAGTAAAATGAAATAAACATCATTCTTCATGCTTAAGTCAGTACCATCTACTTCTACAATGTATGAAATGATATGATCTGATATGTAATGAAGGAGAAGTGGAGATATGTTTGAGCAGCCTTTGGCAGGATAGATATATTGCAAACTGGATTGGCAAATCACAATAAAAAATGCTATTCTGAATGGAAATTATATGAGGAGATAAAGAGAGAATGAATGTGAATAAGTCTAAAAGATATGCTTCTAATCCTAACTTCTAGGTACTTGGCTGGTATAAAGATGGATCTATATGAGTTTTGTTAATTTGGCTTACAATATATGCCTAAGTGATATGAGTTGGTCTTATGAGTTTGTCTGTGTCCTGTATACGCTAGTGGGCATACTCTGCGTTATATGTGTGTGTTCTCCAGAAGGTTTTAGATAATTTATTATGTGATGTAATGTATGATTTCTTTTTGGAACTCGCTAAGTTCATTCGAACTTACTCTGTTATCCTTTTTCCTTCTTAAGATTTGATGATTGAAGGAAGATTTTATTCAAGGACTACACTAGAGTGCTATTAAGATTGTGAGATGATTGCTTTGTGTCTGTATCATGCATGTGGCGCATAGGTGTATTTTGAAAATGATGTGTACAAATAACATCTATTTTGATGAGGTTTTTATGAAGTATTAATATTTGGGTTTAAGTTAATACATTCTATTCATGAGGTTGCCATATTTGAATTTATACACCATATGAATTGTGTTTTATTTTCAAATTGGTGATATTTCCTTAAATTATATCTATAACTTTGCAAGAATTCTTCAAAGCTTTCTCCAAAATGTTTTTCAGTTAGCTTGTTTTCAAGTAGTAATACACCATTCTCAGATCTTATTATAGGATCGGGTTTGGCATGTTACAGCAATCTTGTCCAATAACATGTTATTATCATACTTTCCTCAAAAACTCCTTTTTGCGGGTCTTAACATCATCTAGCTTTAGCTTAAAATCCTCACTTGTGTTCTTGCTTCGACTCATCATGGAGAAATTGTATATGTGAATACCCATATTAAAGATTGTTAATTGCCGACTAACACATGGTTCATTAACTACTGGTTTCTCAATTTGGTCCTCCGTTTCATACAGAACTCCTTATGTCATATCCTGCACATGAACCTCTTCCTAAAGGAGAAACCATTCACAGTTACCACTGTTTGTGACCTTGAATCTATAGCATGAGTGGCAGATAAACACCCCACTTCTTTGGTGTACTCATAACTTCAGATAGTCCCAAAAGGCTTCCCCTTTTTGGTCCAATCTACCACGATGCCTCCAAAATCAAATAGCTTCCCTTTATGGACAAGCTCATTCTTTAATTGCCTTTGGCCAACTTCTACCTCCGTTCATCCCAAGTGGACTATCTCGTACCTGAAGGTCCTAACGGGCATCTATTTTCTTTGTAAATCCTTGGCGGGCTTTATCATTCAATTAGCTTTGGGTGGACTTCCTCTTCCATATAATCCTTTGATGGACTACCCACTTGTCTGGCTACCACTTTATCGATCACCAATTGGGATTCCAACTACAATAATCTCTTCCGAAACCTTCTTAGCCAAAATTGACTATGCATAAACTCAATCAAACTCTTAATGGCGGTACTATGTCTACCAATTAGTTAAAAGAATTTCTCCTTTCTTTCATACATACTTGCATTTTTACATTCCTATCAGCTCCACTTGCCGTTGAATTTTGGCAGATCCCCACATTATCCTGCTTGTTTGTGCTCTTAGACGTGCCATTACTATTCTATCATGCTGCTGGCCACATGAGTCATGCAGTGATTTTTCCTTTCATACCCTGATGAGCTTCCTAGTTGATTGTCCTGGTGGCCTTAATATGTTTTTATAGCCCGTTATGGCCTTGCATATTATAACCTCATGTTAATTGTCGTGGCAGATTTCATATGTTTCCATAGGTCAGTTATGGTCTTACACATTATAATCCCATGTCAACTGTCCTTGAGGACTTCATATGTTATCATAGCCCAGCTATAGTCTTGCACATTATACCTCTTTTGAGGTGTGGCCTCAAAGGACTTGACGATAACCCTCGTCGTGGTATCATTTCATAGAGTTGATAGACCGTTGTCATGGTGTCACTTGTTAGAGTATGCCCAAAGATCAATCATGAGATGGTTGTAATAACATACTTGATTTATCATATTTA
>JABFAF010277304.1:0-12412 GCA_013677275.1 Gossypium schwendimanii | reverse complement strand
TATTAAATTAATTTAAATTAATTAATGAATTTTTATAATTAAATAATTTTCTTAACCTAATTCTAATTCCATTAAAATCATGGCAACTTTACTATAAAATAATCTATTGAAAAATATATTTAATTTCTTCATTCAACGGGTTCACAATAACCAACTAATTTAATTTCATTTTTGAACTTCAATTAATTAAATAATAATTCGAAAAAACTAAATTAATTCTTAAGTCATTTCCATAGTTAGAGAGAAACTGACCACCTCCAAACGTGTGAATGTTTAGGGTAAAAATTGTTCAAATAAAATATATAGAATAAAGTGCGGTATCTGCAAGCGAATAGGTCAAATTGTATTATAGTTTAGTATTACAACGGAACACTAGTAAGTATTATGAGGATCGTACCCAATGGAGGTTGAATTAATATATTATCTACACTAGAAGGTCTAAACAATAATCAATAAAAATCATATTACAAAAATAAATATTAAAGATTAAGGTTGTAAAATAAAAACGAAACTACTAAAACAAAGTTAACAAACAAAAATCTATCAATTAACAGACAAAAGATTAACTCGCTTCAGTGGTTGCAATTAACTTAAAAATTTAGGTTTTATTAGGGAATTAGTTATTAACTAACCAGTATTACCTCTCGGCCTCTACTACTTAACTAATCGACCAGTACACGTTTATCTCTCAACCTCACTTTCCTAACCAGGATAAATCCATGATTTACTCGTAAATTTATCTCTCAACCTCGCTTATCTTAGATTACTTCTTAGGGTCGTCAATCGTAGGGTTTAAACACACATGAATTTATACCAATTAACTCTATTAGAAAAACCCTAATTCCTTCATTAATCACTCCCACATCCGCTTGTTAATCTCCTTAAGGATTTAGCCACTCATCGACTTAATAATCATCTTTTCAACAATTAAAATCATGCAATAATGCAAATTAACTTAAAAGAGAAAAAGATAGAAATTGTTAGTTTGGTAAACTTGACGTGCTCGGAATCGTAAAATCCTTTCACAGTAATTAAGATATCATCGGTTGCAAATAAGAGCTGAAAGAAAAGTACTAAAATAATTAATAAAGAAGACTTGGACTCAAATTGAATCCAAGTCAAAGAACAAGAAAAATAAAATGTTTTTGAAATTAAGCTAAAACTACTAACTAAAACCAAATAAAAATCCTAAACTACTAACTAAAACCCTAAAATGACTTGGCAAAAGCTTCCTAAGCTTTTCCTTAACTATTTATAGATAGGGTTTAAAAACCCTAATTAGGTCAAATACAAGGCTTAATCACATAAAATATGAGTTATGTTGACGAAAACACCCTTACGTAATTTTTACCCCATGTCGCACCTGTGTCGCAACAATGACTAGGTGTGTCGCAACACACAACTTCAAGTATAAAATTCTAAATTGGCTCAGTTGTGCTGAGACCGAAAGGTTGTGTTGCGACTTGATTGTCATTCCTGATGTTTTTGGACCTCAAAATAACTATCATGGACACTCAATTAAAGTGTTAAAACTACCTAAAGGTCGGTATTGGCTCAATAGGTAAAGTAACTCAAAAAAATGCATAAAAAGCTTATTTTGCAATAATTTAAATCTAAGCTACAAAATGTGAAAATGCAATAAAAGACATTAAAATGACTAGAAAACAAGCTCGTTAAGTGTTGAAAAGTACTTAAATTGTCACTATGATTTGTGACAGATGAGAAACCACATTCATTTCCCAATGTAACTCATTTCTCTAACTTTATCATTTTTGTTCATTTGATTCCACATGCAATTCCTTTTTCGTTTCAATGAGCTAGCAGAGGGCCCGATTGGACATATGTGATTAGGGCTCAAATGATTTATAATTAAATTCTATCTTTTCGCCTATTAATTATAAACTCATTTAGTCATAAATTCATTCCACTCTATAAATAGATGACACTAGTAAGGCTAAAAATATACAACTTTGAGATATTATTATTCTACACAAAAATATACAAATTCTATTTTCTGAGAATAACAATTCTACCGGTTTCTATTGAGAGAGATTTACTTTCCTACTAAAAGTGTGAAATTGTTTCTGGTTCTTTGTTTGATTCATGATTATTTGAGCCCACACTCGAAGAGATTCGTGGTACAAGAATAGTGGAGAAGGTCATTCAGGTGCAAGCCGGGAACGTCTAGGATCCTTCTCGCACAAAGCATAGGTACTTTTCAGGAAAAGTTTATTGCTATAAATATCACAAACCGGTTCGATTTTCAAAATTTTAGTCTTCCCCTGAGACAGAAAATCATTTTCAAACAAGATTTTTTCCAACAATCTTAATTAATCATGTTTATCGCATTAATTTAACATATTTTTATCCTTTAATTGCATGTATATAAAATAAATGGCTATTCACATCTTTTCCCACTATCTCAAAAGAGAAAAACGGTTTGGTAGCCATATTGGTCCTTTGGATAATTGCTAACTAAATAGCCAACCATTTTCTAAATTAAAACTGAAAAGCAATTGGACTTTTACAATTTAGTCCCTCAACTCTAATTAACAATTTTCTTGGTTAAATTACTTAACCAATATTTAGTATATTATCATACTAACTCTATAATTATTCATATTTTATCCTTATGAACTCGTTTTACGAAAATCGGTCTAAAACCACATTTTTTGACACCAAAAAAAGTTAAATCTTACAATTCCTTCTCCTTTAAGAAATATTATCCTCAAAATTTACCTAAAAATAGGTGGGGTATTGAGATTTTGTCACCTCTTCTAAATCCCAAGTAGCATCTTCCACGCTATGATTACGCCATAAAACTTTTACTAATGGTATGTAGTTGCTTCTCAACTCTTTCACTTCTCGAGCCAATCTCTCTACCAGATCTTCCTCGTATGATAAATCAAGTTTCACCTAAATCACTTCCATGAGTATCACCTATGAAGGATCAGTTCAATACAAACAAAGAATTGACACATTAAACACATTATGGATCTTTTGCAACTCTAATGGTAGAGAAAAATGATAGGTAATCGATCCAACTCATTCAATAATTTCATATGGCCCAATAGACCTAGGACTCAACTTCCCTTTGCGGCCAAACACAAAATTTTCTTCCATGGAGAAACTTTCAAGAATAGTTTGTCTCCCACGACATATTCAATTTCTTTCTGCTTCAATCCAGTGTATGAATTCTGCATATTCGAGGCTACTTTCAACTTGTCTTTTGTCAAATTCACTTTATCTTCCACTTCTTGCATCAATTTTGACACAATCATCTTCTTCTGACTCCATTTCGACTAATATAAAGGTATTCTACATCGTCAGCCATACAAAGCTTCATACGGAGAAATTTGAATCTTTGATTGGGAACTATTATTATAAAAAAATTCTTCTAGAGACAAATAATGTTCCCAACTAGCTTCAAACTTGATGATTCAAGATTGCAGCATGTCTTCCAATTCCTGGTATCGATATGAGATAATAGACATAGGTACACCATGAAGTCTTATTATAATGTGGATATGCACCTCAACAGGCTTCTAAAGTGACCAATCTAAACTCACTGCCAGGAAATGAGCAGACTTCGTTAATCAGTCAATTATTACCTAGATGGTAGTTCTTCAACGAAGCTAATAGACCAATGATGAAATTAATCACAATTCATTCCCATTTCCACTCGGGAATTGAAATAGGTTTAAGCAACATATGCAGAACTTGATGTTCAACTTTCACTCATTGACAAGTCAAGCAGTTTACAACATATTCATTGATTTCACTTTTCATACTTGGCAAACAATATGATTCTCACAAATCACTATACATTTTTCCACCACTGGGATGCATAACTGTAGATCCATCATGAGCTTCACACAGATTCGATTGCTTTAATTCAAAATTGTCAAGTAAACAAATTAGATTATCAAATTTAAAGCAGTTGTCTTTATCAATGCTGAAATTATCTTCATTGCCTTGCTTAACAAGCCTTCTTTTTTTTCTATCATATTAACATCGACAAGTTGTGGCAATCTAAGTTGTTTAATTAACACTGGTTTTCATATCAATCCAACTAACAAGACTTTTGAATCAAAGCATCGCTCACCACATTCACTTTTCCAGAATGGTAATTAGTTATACAATCATAATCTTTCAGCAATTCAATCCAGTGAAGTCGCAAATTTAACTCCTTTTGAGTGAGGAGATATTTAAGACTTTTATGATCCGTATAGATATAACACTTTTCACCATATAAATAGTGCCTCCAGATCTTTAGAGCAAACAACATAATGGCTAGCTCTAAATCATGCGTCAGATAATTACATTCATGCAACCTCAACTGTTGAGACGCATAACCAATCACCTTACCATCTTGGATCAAGACACAACCCAGTCCACTTAATCAAGCATCACTAAATAATACACATTTTGTAACACCCCTAACCAGAACCCATCCTCAAAATAGGGTTACGGAGCATTATTAGAGATTACAAATCAAACAGACATAAATTTCAAGCATTTCACCTCATATCAATATTCATAATAAAACTAATAAAAAACATACAACTGTCCCATATACGAACCCTCGAGGCCCTAAAATATGCATTAGAAACAAGTCAAGAATAAATCAGAAGCCTAGAGAATTTTTCAGAAAATAGTAAAAATTTTCAAAGTTGTAGGGGTCACATGACCGTATGGCCAGGCCGTGTGGGAATTCGAAATAGGGGCACACTACCGTGTCCCAACCCGTGTTTGTGCCCATGTAACTAATTGACTTGGGCCACACGGACAAGGCACACACTCGTGTGCTAGGCCATGTACCCTTCGAAGTAGACTCACACACCCGTGTGCCAGGCCATGTGCTAGGCTGTCTAATAGCCTGACTTGCAACCTTTGGAAAGCTACAAGGGACACACAGCCGTGTCACCTGGCTGTGTGTCACACACGGTTGAGACACTCGTCCGTGTCTCTGCCTGTGTGGACGAAAATAGGCCATTTTGCAAGCTATATTTCTCACCCAATTTGGCATAAACCTACACCCAACATTATGCATATACGCAAGCCATAATAAGGTACCAAATCAATGCATTTTCTAGCCTTATACAAATGGTATGATCACATACAACCAATATTCCCTTAGACACCTTAAATTACAATTTATGAACAAGACAAACCATTTGTTCATTATAACCAATTGATCAACTAACATATATGCATATTTGCACCAAAACTTACCATGTAGCTCAATTATCAAAACATACCATTTGGTACCAATTATACCACGAAATCACTAGCATCAAATGCTAATATAATTCATATATAACTTCTACAATAAAAAAACCAAATAAGTGAATCAAACAAGTACCAATTCACAACAATTCTAGCAAGCTACAAAGCTTATACAAAATGCATATTCAAACCACCATTTTACCTTTCATCATTCTACCATATCAAACCACACATCAACATGAATAAGCTACCTATATACATACCAAAATACAAGCCAAATCATGTGGCCACAATCACAACATCACATATAGGCCAACATTAGCGAAAATAAACTATATATGCCGTTATAACCAAAATTAAACATCCAAAAGTACCAAGAGAGCCGATGGATAATGTGATATAGCTCCAACAAGCTTCCAACCCGAACGAGCTTCCAATTCACTAAAAAACACGAAAAATAACATAGAGTAAGCATTTAAGCTTAGTAAGTTCGCATAACATAGAATTTAACTTACCTTTTATTCACATATAAGGTAAATAAACAAAGCATATCCCAACATATATTGGTCAAATGCCTAAGCACATATACATCAACCATGTTAGTCATGTAAACACATATATAAACCAAGTCATAGATGAGCTCAATAATCAATCAAATTCCATATACATTTATCATCCATTTTATATACCTATGTACCATGTCATATCATTTTCCATGTAATTCATATGTATACCTGTAACTGTTTGTATCGAACTCATGTCTTATCGTATCAAAACATTGCTCGTTGAACTATTTAGAATATCATTGGATACTCGAGATAGCTCACACATAGTGTGCTAAACTGTAATCCGTCAATTCCTGTACATGTATGCTCAAACGAGCTATGAATCGGTATGCTCTCATGAGCTGTAAATCGGTAACCTCTTACGAGCTAAGAATCGGTAAGCTCTTACGAGCTGCAGTCGGTAAGCTCATACGAGCTGAGAATCGGTAAGATCTTACGAGCTGTAATATATAAGCTCATACGAGCTGTGAATTGGTAAGCTCTCATGAGCTGCAATCGGTAACCCTAATGACATGTCATTTGTATCCTTCGAATTCCTAAGGTTCAAATTGCACTCGGTAATCGTCGTACGTTGTCGGATATACAATCAATATTTACACATGGCAATTATACAAATCACATACATATAATTCAATTAAAACATATTAATACTCAGTTTAATTACAGGAACTTACCTTGACGAGTATATGTAGATACGGAGGCGATGAATACGAGATTTTCTCTTTGCCTCGATCTAACTTCGTACGAGGTCTGACTGGATCTGTACAAATAAATTTAACTCAATTTAATATATTTATCATTCAAATTAGTCCAACACATAAATTTTGGAAAAATTACCATTTTCCCCTATATTTTTAATTCTTTAAAATTTAGTCCCTAGGCTCGAAAAATAAAATTCTTGCTATTTTTCTCTTACCCAAGCCTAGCCGATTTTTATACATGCTCATACCAGCCCACATATTTCACAAAATCACAAATTTTACCATGAATTTATCACATTTTTTAATTTAACCCTTAATTGATAATTTCATAAAAAATTCCTTTACAAAAGTTGTTTATCTAACAACAACCCTTCATTTTCTGTCATCACACTTCAAAAATCATATATATTCATCAATGGTAAAACCCTAATAGTTTAACAATTTCACAAATTAGTCCCCAGCTAGCTAGATCAAGCTACAACGGTCCAAGAAACATAAAAATCATTAAAAATGGGTGAAAAATTCATACCTAATTAAAGAAACAAAGGTGGTCGAATGAAGCTTCATCCATGGCTTCCTTTTGTTTGAACATTCAGTTGAAGAAAGGAAAATAAAGATGAAGACTTTAATTTGTTTTATTTATTTTATCATTAATTTACTTATTTACTATTTTACCATTAAAAAAATTTTTATTTACACCAAATGCCAAGCCAACATCCTCCACTATCTCATTAATGGGCTAATTACCATATAAGGACTTCCACTTTAAAGCCCTATAGCTATTTAATACCTTTAGCTATTAGAACTCAACTTTTGCACTTTACGTGATTTAGTCCTTTTCATCAAATTGTACATGTAAATGGTAAAATTTCTTAACAAAATTTTTATATGGTAATACTATCATTCGGTAGACCATAAAATAATTAAATAAAATTTTAAAATTCAAATTTGTGGTCCTAAAACCATTGTTTCAATTTCACTAAAAATGGGCTGTTAGAACTCTCCCTCTAAAAGGATTTTCGTCCCCAAAAATCTTACCAGAAAAAAGTTCGGGAATTGCTTTCTCATAGCTTCCTCGAGTTCCCAGATGGCTTCTTCTATTTGTTGCTGCTGCCAGAGAACTTTTACCAAAGCTATGTTCTTATTTCTCAATTCTTTCACCTCTCGAGCCAAAATTTTGATCGGTTCCTCATTATACGGTATATCAGACTGAATCTCGACATCCATCAAGGAGATAACATGTAAAGGGTCAGATCAGTACAGTCGTAACATAGACACGTGAAAGACATTATGAATCTTTTCTAGTTATGATGGTAAAGCTAATCGGTATGCAATAGGTTCGATTCTTTTAGTAATCTCGTACGGCCAGATAAATCGCGGACTCAGCTTTCCTTTGCGACCAAACTGAAGAACTTTCTTCCAGAGCCAAACTGTCAAGAATACTCTGTCACCAAATTGGAACTCTATATCTTTATGTTTAAGATCCACATATGATTTCTGACGATTTGAAGTTGGTTTCAAACTATCTTAGATCACTTTCACTTTTTCTTCAATCTCACGAATCAAATCAACCCTATGTATATTTTTCTCACTGAGCTCGGTCTAGTATAACGGAGTTCGACAATTATGACCATACAAAACCTCATACGGTGCCATTTTTATACTCGACTAAAAACTGTTATTATATGCAAATTCGACTAATGGTAAATATTTTTTCCCAGTTGCCTTCAAACTTTAATGCACAGCAACGAATCATCTCTTCAAGAATTTGAACTACGCACTCAGATTGACTATCAGTCTGAGGGCGAAATGCAGTGCTAAAATGCAACCGTGTACCAAGAGTTTCCTGTAACTTTCTCAAAAATAGTGATGTAAACCGCGGATCTTTATCCAAAATAATAGAGACAGGCACTCCATGTAATCTAACAATCTCAAAAACATATAACTCTTCTAATCTATCAAGGGAAAAATTAGTACGTACTGGAATCAAATTTGTGGACTTCGTCAAACGGTCGACGATATCCTAAATAGAATCCTTTTCTTGGTGATAATGGTAAACCTGATACGAAGTCCATAATAACTCCATCCCATTTCCACTCCGGTATCATCCCTAGCTGCAACAGTCCTGAAGGTACCTGATGTTCAGCTTTAACTTCCTGACATATCAAACATCTTGACACAAATTAGAAATCTCGCGTTTCATTCTGAAGCACCAATACATATCTCAAATCACTACACATTTTATTACTTCCCGGATGAGCAGACAAGCTACCACTATGAGCATAGTACAAAATTTTTCATAAAAGCTCTGGCTTCTTTGGTACACAAACTCTACCTCTGAACAGTAAATAATCACCAGGTCCTATCTGAAAATCTGAATCAGAAGTTGACTCACACTGTACTTGTTTAGTTAGCAACTGACCATCACATTTCTGAGCTTCATAGATCTGTTGTAAAAAAATCAGTCTAGCTTTCAACTCAGCTATGATCGATCCATCATCAGATAATGTTAGTTGTGTATTCATTGCGCGCAAAGCAAACAAGGACTTTTTACTTAAAGTACCACGTTTGCTTTCCCGGATGATAATCAATGACCAACTCATAATCTTTCAACAGTTCGAGTCATTTCTGCTATCTCAGATTCAGATCTTTTTGGGACATTAGATACTTTAAACTCTTGTGATCGATAAATATGTGACATTTTTCGTCGAATAAATGGTGTCGCCAAAATTTCAATGCAAACACAATTACTATCAACTTTAGGTCATGAGTAAAAAAGTTCTTTTCGTGCGGCTTTAACTATTTTGAAGCATAAGCTATTACTTTGCCTTCATGCATCAAAATACAACCTAAACCATTTAAAGACACATCACTAAAAATCACAAATTCTTTACCCGATTCAGGCTGAACCAGAATTGGTGCTTTGGTCAACAGTGCTTTCAACTAATTAAAATTTTGCTGACATTTACCACACCATTCAAACTTCATATTTTTACACTGACATAGCTGATATCACAATAGACAACCCACTCAGATTATTTGATAAGCTTTCATCTACAGTTTACAATAGCATCATGCAGAGTTAGCCAATCTATACCCAGAATCACATCAAATTCATTAAACGGTAGCAATATCAAATTAGCCAAAAAACTGTAACCTTAGGTCATCAAAGGAAAATTCTTGCAAACTTTATCAACTAGCACATACTGACCTAGGGAGTTCGATACTCTAACCACGAATTCATTAGACTCAATAGGTAAATTCTTACTAGACACTAAATTTATGCAAAAATTAGAATCGGTTGGTGCTCGTGCCTCGGATCTCATAGCAAAATCATCCTGGTGTGTGCACATAGCATAAGCCCTAGTTGGTGCTCATGCCTCGGATCTCACAGCAAAATCTTTTATAACACGACGACTACCACTCACATTTCTGGGATTACGAGGTGGTCCACCTCTCGCAGCTGTGTTGCTCGATCTCATAGTTTGAACTTTCTCTTTCTTAAATTTCTCTAAACAGTCTCTAAGATAGTGGTCGAAGGAACCACAGTTGAAACACACTCCACTCTTCACTCGACATTCACCATAATGTGGTCTGTTACAGTGCGTACACTTGGGTCTGGCATCTCTGACACTATCCACACTCGCTACAGGTGTAGCTTGAGGTTTAGGACTGAAGTGTCGGGTACCTCTGTCTCTACTAGAATATCCCACAGAAGCAATAGAACTATTATGGTGTTCTTTTAACCTCTTTGATGTTGACTGGTATGACCTTTTCGTCAATCTCTTTCTCAAATCTCTAGCTTCAAATTCAACGTGTCTTTTCTCTTTACTTAGTTCTTCAACTTTATGTGCTCGGTCAACCAATACAATAAATTCTTTCAACTCAAGAATTCCAACTAGAAGCTTTATGTCTTTATTTATCCTTCTTTGAATCTCTTACACAGCAGTCTTAGTCGGAATACACTCTCGAGCATATTTGCTCAATCTGACAAATTCCCATTCGTATTCTAATAAGTCACACAACCATGTTTGAGCTCCAAAAATTCTTTACTTGTCTAATCCAGAAACCTTTGACTGATATATTTCTTTTGAAACTAAGTTTGGAAAAATTCCAAAGTGATCCGCTCTCTTGGCACAACTGAAGTCAATGTGTTCCACCACTGATACGCTGAATCTTTTAATAACGATATCGCACATTTGACACATTCAGCTAGTGTATAGGATAGCTCATCAGAAACCCTGATCGTATTCTCTAACCAAAATTTAGCTCTCTCAAAATCATCCTCGGCAGTAGTTAAAAATTCTTCAGCCCCGTACTTAAGTATCTTATCTACAGGAGGCTTACTGACTCGAATTGGTTCAATACCTTGAGGAATAACAGGAATCGGTTAGGGAATAGAAACGGGTGGAGGTTCTTGAGCAATCGAGTTTGTCCTTACAAACTCGGTGAACCATTCATTCATCACCTGGAAGAAGGATTCCTTAGTCTCTCCTCCCCAACCCTTAGATACGAGTCTCATACCACTCGAAGCTACTCTATCAATAGAGGCTTAAGCATTACTCTCTACTTCATCGGAATCAGCTCTGTTGGACGTTATTCCTATATAAAAACATGTTCTAAAATAGTCAAGAGATATCACACTATCACAGGTTATATAAAGGCATGTATAACTAGACTCGTAGGCACGATGTTTTGTTCGAGAATCGACTAAACCATAGCTTTGATACCAATAAATTTAACACCTCTAACCCAAATTCGTCACTAAAATAGGGTTACGAGCATTAGTGGAGATTACAAATCAAACACACATAAATTTCAAACATTTCATAACATATCAATATTCATAATAAAACCAATAAAAACATACAATTGTCCCTAATACGAGCCCTTGAGGCCCTAAAATATGCATTAGAAACAAGGCAGGACTAAATTAGAAACCAAGAGAAATTTTTAGAAAATAGTAAAAATTTTCAAAGCTACAGGGGTCACATGGCCATGTGGTCATGCCATGTAGGCATTCAAAATAGGGACATAAGGATGTGTCCCAGCCATTGCCCGTGCCCGTGTAACTCACCAACATGGGCAAAGCCACACGCCTATGTGCCAGGCAGTATACCCTTCGAAGTAGAGTCACACGCCCATGTTCTTAGCACTGTGCTAGGTAGTGTAATAGCCTGATTTGCAACCCTTTGAAAGCTACAAGGGACACATGGTCGTGTCACCTGGTCGTGTATCACACACAGCTGATACACACGCCCATGTCTTTACCTATGTGGATGAAAATAGGCCATTTTACAAGCCATATTTCTCACCCAATTTGGCATAAACCTACACCTAACATTACGTATATAAGTAAGACATAATAAGGTACCAAGACCATGCATTTTCTAGCCTTATACAAATGGTATAATCACATAGAACCAGTATGCCCATAGTGTAACACCCCTAACCCGTATCCATCTCCAGTATAGGGTTATAGAGCATTACCGGAGTTTACAAATTAATTTACAGACATTTCATTTCACCAAGCATTTATATTTAAAATCAATCAAAATCAAAACATTAATGAGCTAACGTTGGCCAATTTAACTCATACATGTCATTATAACTAGAATCAAAACATCCAAAATTACCGATAGAATTAATGGATAGTGTGATAGACATTCATACATCTATTCAATGCATTATTCCCCTTTTTATCAAATATATCAATGTCTCATCAATTTTCATACAATGAACATTCAAATCATATTCACATCAATAACATACATTTCAAGCATTTAAGAATATAATTCAAGTTACACGAACTTACCAGACTGAATTGCAGAAATACCAAAAATTTAGAGACATTTTGGTAATTTTCTATTTTCCTCGAATTTCCACCCAATCATGATCTAAATTAATATTTCATTC